>PJEM01015466.1:10053-29973 GCA_004023845.1 Helogale parvula
TCCCCCCTTCTTTCCGTTTTCTCTGCTGTGTCAGAAAGACCGACACAGAACTATCTCTGTTTCTGGCTCCACTGCCAGTGGAGTTTTCATTCAGACTTTCCGAAGAGAGGTGGAGAAACCTAAAGACTCAGAAGAAGAGGTCTTTTGAGCCAAATGGGGCATTAGTTCTTCTGCTTTTCTCAGCATGGATAAACCCTTTCCTCAAGGTAAGCCATAGAGATTAGCTCTTAAAGACCCTAGAATTCTTTCTATGCAATGCACAGATTGCCATTCATTCCAGCCATCGTGTGTGTGTGTGTGTGTGTGTGTGTGTGTGTGTGTGTGTGTGCACGCATACAAGAGCAAACGCGTGGGTAAAATAAAATGAAAACCATTTAAATGAGATTTAAATGAATCAGCTTTTGCACAAAACTATCTGTATTGGAAATTTATAAATCAAAATGGAACTTCAAAATAACCCTTTTGTAGCCAAATGTCAATTTAATTTCTAGCCTGTTGACCTTTAAATGCGTTTTCGGTGCTTGCCTAAGCCCCTTATAGCGCAGCCTAACCACCCAAGCTGAGGACGTAGGGAGAGCCCTTGCTGAGGCCAGTCTGGCTGCCCAGCGGGCATCCTGTCAGCGTGGGGCTAGTCTGCTATTGGCTCACAAGTCTGGGCTGTGCATCGTTCAGATTTCATCACATCACCTTGCCCTGGGTAGAAATGGCGCAAGCTGACACGGCATAACCCCCTACTTACATTGAGTCAGAGCAGTGATTTAGAAATCTCTGGATCCATGCCTGCGTGTGTGTGCACATGTCTCTGTGTGGCATCCAGAAATTTTGTCAGAAGTGAGAACCTGTGAGCATGTCCAGTTAGCCAATAAGCATTGATAGGACCTAGTGCAGTAGTTTATATTCCCTTCCTTTCCTGTAGCAAATTATTATTATCATTCACCTCTGCCTGCTGCAAACCAAGTTGGGTAAACAGAAAACAGACCTTGAACTCTTAAACAGAAAACCTATTTTGAAATGCAAACTATTGTTGCTTTTCTGGGTACATTAAAACCTCATTTTAACATAATGTGCTATTACATGAATTTGGATATACCAGGTGTTAAATCATGTTCCCAACAAGTCGGCTGCATACATACATACCAATAAGGCACAGACTAGCGTTTTATCCACAAGGAAGTATTAGTCTTACTCCCTGTACCTCTAAATAAACATTTGCTAAGACTTTAGTCTATGCTATGCATTTTGGTTTCTTTATGTTCTGTTTTTAGGACTCTCTAGCTGTAAAACAATCTAGAGGGTGGTCTGAGTGACTTGGATTTGGAGGGTTTTTATTCAGAGTTGAGGAGTTGGGTAATGAGGAATTAAAAAATCTAAAGGAAGGAGACTAATTCTTCATGAGAGACTTTTTGAGACAGAGAAATGCAACCAACAAACCCAACATAAAACATTTAGAGTATCAAGACAAGAAGGGGCTTTCAAAGCCCTCCTTTTGTGCCCCTCATTTTGCAGGTAAAGAAACTGAGGCTTGGGATGGAAGTCACTTGCCCACAGTCACAAAAACAAAGTAGAACTGGAATTAGGACTAGAACTTAAATTTCTTGTATCTTATTAAAGGATTTGAGGTTTAAAGAAAGATTCCTACTTCTTAAATGAACTACTAGCATTCTCTTCGGGATTAGAATTATGTGAATTCATTTGTTGTTACGGTTTTGCCATGTCCTGCTTATCACTGAAATACCTATATCTTTAAAAATGCAAGGTCTTAAAACTACAAGACTCTCCGGTTTGAAATAAACTGCCATGAGTCTTAATGAAACTATTAAGTAATGAATAGGACTAGGGTAGCAAAGTGACAAGTTAAGAGTTAAATGTGGTGAGAACCTGGCAGCTCCAGCAAGATGTATGTGGTAGGAGGGAGGCCCAGTCAGTGGCTGAGAGGTTAGTAATGTAAACTATATACAACTTGGTATTTGTAAGGGGGGGTGCTTTGATAGACATGCAAATGCTTTTGCACAGAGAGGGATTTTTGGAGAGCAGACTTTGGAACAGTAGAACTAAGAAAACATATAAAGCCATAGCAGAAATTCCCCCTATGTTTGCTTTCAGTTATTCTGAGAACGAGTGTATATAACAGCAGAGCACAGAAAAAAGTAACACAGCCCAGAGCTGTTACACAGTAAGGTACAAAACAGCATTGAACCCATGGGAGTGGGAGAAAGCAGGAGCCAGGCTCTCCTTCTTTCCCGTCCTCTTTGAAATTGAGGTTTAGTCATATTGTTGCAGGAAGGATTTAGCAGAGAAATCAGAGCTGTGTTAAGGTATTAGCACAGTAGGGCTTTAGATAGGGAAGTTTTCAATTTTGGTCTCAACATGGCTGATTTTAGGTTCCAGGAAGTAAATATATTTTTCTTTCATTAACAAACAGCATTTCTTGAATAGGTTTAGCTGTCTAGTCCCTTAGTTGGCATAAGAAAAGACATTTCTGTTGAGGTGAACATAGAAAATTTCAGGGCTACAGAAAAACTGTTGAGAAAGCTATGAGCACCTGGCCAGAGGGAGTGAGATGGGAGTGGGTTTACAATGCATCATTCATTACTGCAGAGGAACTACGTGACAGAAATCACTAGATCCCACCAATGTACAGCCAAGACTTGTAATCACCTTGGCTCCTGTTTAATAATATTTGCATATTCTCTCATTTAATAGAATATGGAACTGACCAACAGCACAGTTTCTTAACTGTTTTTGCTCACAATGAATGGCCCTTTAATGGGTAGATTTCTGAATCATAAACATGCATGCAGTAGTAGTTTTTCATCTAATCTATCTGCTGTAGCAGGCTCTTGCTTATCTTTTTCTTAACTTGTACCTTCCCCTACAGTGTCTATTTCAGTTCATCCTGTCAGTCAGATTGGCGAACAATTTACTATCGTTCAATCTTGTTTTATCCTCCTCAACACCCTCATTTTACCCAGGTCCTCCTGCCCTCTGTATTGCAGATTTTCCACAGTCCATTCTAATAAAAGATTTTGCAGGGCAGGAAGAGACCTTCCGAGTTCATTCTGTTAGGTCCCTTGTAAACAAGACAGTAGTACTTCATCATCCCAAACCAATGCCCAAAGCTTCCTTTAATCATCCAACTAAGCATCTCAACTTCTCAGTCTTACAGCAATCTAATCAATATCTAGCTACACCTCAACCTAAGCACGGTATATGCCCTTCTGCTGCCAAGACAGGATCCCCTTTGAACACGGTTCTGAGTCATTTCAATTATGACCTAGATTCCTCCAAGCTTAGCTTTTGAACCTTCTGGGCATGTCTCTGAGATACGTACTGATACCCTTGGAATTCCATATGATTATCTCTAGTAACTTTGAGGCCTTGTATGCCTTCCTTTGAGTTATTGATTTTTGGAATTTCCAATATTATTTGAATCTAGTTTCCTTTGGGAAATCAATGAGTCTAAAATGCATCCAGTGTACTTGTTACTGTTCTTATAGTATAAAAGACAAGGAGAGCCCCACACATTCTTTATCTGATCAATGGGGAATAAATCTATCTGTTATAAATTTGCCAAAAGAATTCTCCTGATCCAGAACTTTGACATCCATATACCCTTTAGGTCAGTTGAACAATGTTTCTTTGTTTATTTAGGTGTTCGAGTGAAAACTTCTTTTTTCTTTCCAAAGCTAAGATTATTAGTCTTAACAAAGTACAGCAAAAGTAGATGTTGGAGGCTTCAGGAGACTGTAATCCAAGTAAATAAAAGAGATATAAATTTTGCTTTTGAATGCCCAAATGAACAAGGGCATATTGCTTAGTTTACCCTCAAGGATTGAACGTGTGGAAGGTATAGACAAAGGTAATTTTTTTTTTTTTGCCAAACTGTGTATTTACAAAATGATAAGACCATAATAGGGTTCAGTCCTTCAAAATCAGCTAGTTTACCCCTATGATTATATAGATAGCGAAATTGAGGCCCAAAGAAAGCAAGTGATTTGACAAAAGTTTTATAGATATTTGAGCCTTAGAATGGCCACAGTATTTATCTGCATTCTCTTGTGCTGCATTAAATGACACGAAAACAACTAGCTAAAAAGTGAAATTATAGTCAGACTGGTTCTTCTATGTGATGTGCCAGAAAGTTATTTTTAACCAAATTAAATCTTCTTTTCAAAAAATGAACAGATGTAAATTCAACTAAACAGGTTTGCATGGGGATATAGCCTGAAAAGGCAATGAGTCTGGTCATATTATTAGCCACTGAGGCCTTTATGAACGGCATCCTTGTTTCTCCTGTTATTGAGCTTTGGGCACATTTCAGTGTCGTGTTTGCTTGCTTATGGAAATCCAATCAAGCACTATCCTCTTTCACTTGTTCATTTCTATTACTCATTCAAGCTTTGCATTCTATACAGTAGTGTGAGTAATCCATCTATTTTGAGGCGGCCTGAAATATGATGGATTTCAAATATATACTTTATTCATGCTGGTGTTTCCTAGGTCCTAATGCCTCCAGGATGACTCTGGGATTTGGGTTTAGGTTTGCTTGTGTACACCTTCTTGGTTGCTCAGTCTTCCAGGTGTTGCAATACAGTAATCTACTGTTTGTACAACATTTTCCTCATAGTCACCATTATCAGTACTAGGCTTGATCAGATCTTTCAGGGAATTACCACCCACCAGTTCCTGATTGTGCTACAATGGAGACACAAGCATATATGCTTTCTAGATATTCAGCTTGGTTTAGATCTGATATAAGAACATTGTTGCTCTTTAAGAAAGCCAATTTATTGTGTAAGGTAAAGATAGGGAAAAGCAGTTCAAGTGGATTCTGCCTAGTAAGACCCATCAATGTAGACTTGACTTAGAGTGGTAATAGGTACAAATACAGATGATATTTCAAATAATTCTGGGTTCATCTTTTATGGTTCCCTCATCCCCAGTGTTACTCCCACATGTATAAAAGTTTGATTCTGGAGGCATACTGCCACTTAGAAAGAATTCTTTCTTCAGTAAGTTACAGCAGCATAAAGGTGAGGGGAACTGCAAGACGATTAGTCTTGGCTTCCTTAACATTTTGGAAAGTTTTTTTCCTATTATTCTGCATATAGCCAGATTTTTGCCTCCTGTGTCTCTGCCATATCAGGACCATTATTACATCTTGCTTGCCTGTATTCACTGAATCAAGCAATTCCATTCTCATCTGTTTATTTATGCTTATTGGAAATTTCGCTGAAGGGAGAATTTTGATTGATGACACATATATGTTCACCTGTATTTATCTCTCATACATACGCAGTCACACAACTTCTCATGGAAGACATGTGAAGCTTTTTCTTTTACACTTGCATCGCTTCAGGACGTAGCCTTTGCATTTGAAATTAGGTCTCATTTTTATTAGAATTTTGATGCTCAAGGCCTAGATTTCTCTGTTAGCAAACATCTGAATGAGGTAGCTGCTCCTGTGACCCTAGTCATATGATGAAATACAAAAGCAATCAATGATCTGAGCTTTGGTCCCAGAGTGCTTTATAGTCTGGATGAGTCGACCAGATTTGCCTGTAAAGAAGTAGGCAAGGTCCATTACAGAATAAAAGTGTAACAATAGGACCACCCTAAAGCACTAGGAGGTCGTGGGAGAGGAGATGGGCTTCGTTTAGCTCCCTGCAAAGTATTCAGGCCGATGTGTTCTCATGTGTTGTTTCTATTTCTTCTCTCCTAGGATTTTCTGATGTGCCCTAAAGTCCATGTAACAACAAGGGCTCTTTATCACCACAAGTGCCACCCTGATCCAAAACCACTCAGAACTCAAGAATCAAGGCAACATGGATGCTGCAGTGACAGATGATTTCCAACAAATTCTCCCTATTGAACAGCTGCGCTCTACTCATGCTAGCAATGATTATGTGGAACGGCCTCCAGTCCCCTGTAAACAGGCCCTCTCCAGCCCTTCACTTATAGTGCAAACCCACAAATCTGATTGGTCCCTGGCTACCATGCCCACTGCTCTTCCCCGCAGTCTCAGCCAGTGCCATCAATTGCAGCCCTTGCCTCAGCATCTGAGCCAATCTAGCATTGCTAGCTCCATGTCCCATAGCACCACTGCCTCCGATCAAAGGCTCTTGGCCAGCATTACCCCCTCACCTTCAGGCCAGTCCATCATCCGAACCCAGCCTGGAGCAGGGCCCCACCCAAAGGTCGATGGTGCTCTGAAGGGGGAAGCGGAGCAATCTTCAGTGCACCCCAGTGAGCACCTCTTCATCTGCGAGGAGTGTGGGCGTTGCAAATGTGTCCTCTGCACGGCAGCTCGTCCTCTCCCCTCCTGCTGGCTGTGCAACCAGCGTTGCCTTTGCTCTGCTGAGAGCCTCCTAGATTATGGCACTTGCCTTTGCTGTGTTAAGGGCCTCTTCTACCACTGCTCCACTGATGATGAAGACAACTGCGCTGATGAGCCCTGCTCCTGTGGGCCTAGCTCTTGCTTTGTCCGCTGGGCAGCCATGAGCCTCATCTCCCTCTTCCTACCTTGCCTGTGCTGCTACCTGCCTACCCGTGGATGCCTCCATCTGTGCCAGCAGGGCTACGACAGCCTCCGGCGACCAGGCTGCCGCTGTAAGAGGCACACCAACACTGTGTGCAGAAAAATCTCTTCTGGTAGTGCACCGTTCCCCAAGGCCCAGGAGAAGTCTGTATGACCTCTCCACAAGATGGATCCAGAGCTTTCTCCTTCTAGCCCCCATCAGTAAAGTATAGGCCTCACCTTTGAAGAGGGGGAGGAGGAGTAAAGTAGCCAAAGTTTGGGCCTCACCAATTTTGTTCCTGCGGTGTCAGGGGAATGGCCAAGTACATCCTGGTGCAGGATGCCTTGCTCTTTCTCACAGTATCTATCCCACTCCTCTTCAACCTTTTTACACCTTGCCATTTTAGCCCTGTGGCTGTCATGGCAAATTCAGGTGATATATAGGCATGATATTTGGACACCAAGGGCTGACAGAGCCCGCAACATGGAGGTTTATGGGCTCCCCAATATAATGCCTCTCCATGCAGGCTCTGAGCATCACTCTACTTTCCACAGTGCCTTTGGAAACTTTCTTCTAAGATGGTTTTCACAGGTCCCTGTGGAACTGCATTCAATATTCCAGGGAATCTGATCCCTTCTCCCTGTTTACTGCCCTTCTCTTCTTTAGTCTCTTTTTCTCCCTCTCTCCTCTTGTTCTTTGCTCCTTCCCTGTTCATTCCCAGCCTTTCTCCTTTTACTTTTCCTCTCTCTTCTTTCTCTCTCCCTTCCTTCTACTCCTTTTCTCCCTCCCTTTCAGACTAATCCATCCTCTACCTGTATTTCTGTCTGGTTTGATCTACTTTGTCTCTCCCTCTACCCGTCCTTCTTTCTCTACTATGTCCAAAAGTGCTGTTTTTCCATAGGTGTTTCCTCTGACGCCAAACTTTGCTATGCTATATTATTCACTAAATTTTATTAAGGGAAATGGATTACTGTAATGAACTGATCACTAGCAATAGTCTATATCCTGACACGTGTGTGTGCACTCATAACCACACTCACCTGTTTGTGAGCATATGAGACAAAATTATCTTACATTTCCAGGTTTAACTAGTTGGAGTTTTACTCCCTTTCCCAATAATCAACTTATAGTACTGACAGATTCCACTAGCATGCGGAGTAGGATAGTGAATCAGGATGCTCATAACTTTGTATGTCTGACCCAAGTGCCAAAGGCAGACGTGCTTTACAGCTAAATGAACAAAGCAAAGGATATTGCAGAGGTCTGTTCTCTCTTAGAAGCTAACTGCCCTGAGACCGCATGGCTCAGGCCTTAATTATGGACATAAAAAGTCATAAACCTTTAGAGCTGGAAGGAATCTTAACCGTTAATCTAGTTCAATGCCCTTATTTTACAGATGGGAAAACTGAGGCCTGGGGATAGGAAAGGATTTTCCCGAGGCCACACGCTGAGTTTATAGCAGAGTTGGGACTGGAATACAGGCCTTCTGACTCCTAGTTAAATATTCTCTACCCTACACCACATTAAGTCTCCTAGGACTCCATTAACAGTGACAGAAGGCCATTGCCATTCAATTTTCTGGAACCATGGCAACTTAGTGTGCTGGTCTTTATGCAGTGCATGGTGGTTAGCTAATTAACCATCAGGTGTTGAGGCTGTCCCCAGTGGACATCACCTTTGGCTCTGTCACCTGAAGAAGCTCAAGTGTGGAAAAAACAAACAAATGAACGAACAATCCCTAACCAAGCTGTACCTTCGCCTACTCTTTGCTGCACACATTGTGCTCACTTCTGGCTTTCTCTGCAATGGCAATTGCCCGAAAACCTAAATTTCAGCGACAGTGGAAAACTGAAATGAAAGACATATAATGCAGAGAACTGACTTCTCCACCTCAATGGGAAAAGGCTGCAGTGGGGATGGCAGGCTCCTAAAGACAGCTGCTAAAAGACACAAGAATCAGATCCAGTTTCCCTCTGTAAGTGAATCCAAAATTCACTAAGGATTTCAGAGATTGAGGGCACTTGCTTGAAATCAAGGTGCTCCAACTTAGTTTAAGACTTCCAGACTCTGACTTTATATATCATCTCTTTTAAAGTGTGCATGGATGCGTATTGCAGAGTGGAGAGGTGGAGAGAAATGAATAGTCGTCCGCAGGAGGAAAAAGAAGAGAACATCCGTATCTCTTTGTTGGGTATATACTATAGAAATATGTGCCACTCAGTTTTTGTTGGTTCTGAATCTTCCTGAAGCATACGGGCCTTTGGGCTGTATGGAGTCCCATGCTTTCACTTTCGCCTCCTCTTCTAGAGTCGCTTTGCTCTATTTTTGTAGATATAAATATGTTATGATTATTATTAATAATGTTAATGATATTGCTGCAAATGGTGCCATATATAAGGTTTGGCTTCTTGGAACATTATCAACCCAAACCAATACCTGTAACCTCTTATGTTGCTTTCAGATCTTTCCATTTTAAGTAACTTTTAAAACTCTTACAAGTCTGCCTGATTGAACTTTGACTTATCCGCCCCTGAAGCTGCGCGCGGGCCTCTGAGTCCAGCCGGGCGGGGATGAGGAGCAACACACACTTCTCCCCGCTTATGCCTGAAATTTGCTTACAGCCGAGATATATAAGGATTCGATGACACTAGTGCATTGTTCCTGGAGCTAAAGTTATTCTATGGATGTTTGCTTCCTAGTTTCAGGGCCCAAACTAACACAAGTCCCTCCTCTTTGATAGCTCCTTGATGCCCCAATCCTGCAGTCCTTACTCAGGCAAATTGTGCACTGCCAGAGGGGCCCTGGGCTCTGCCGTGCACCCAGAAGAGCCCTTCTCAGTGTGTTTCTAAATGGCCTTACACTTGGTGGAGGAAACTGAAGGGTTACTCAAATGCAATTGCGACCTGCAACCTGCTGCTGAGTCAGGGCTTTCACTTGTGTCCAAGTTGGCCTGATACGGGCTGCATCTGGTGTACGTACAGATGGGTCCTGTTGGGGTGTGCGTACGGATGTGCGAGTGTGCGTTTGCGTCCCTTCTGTGAAGTTATAGATATGTATATGTATCTGTATCTGTATATATATATGTGTGTGTAAATATATATATTCACACATCTCTATATATTTTAATGTATTGCACATGTATATTTAAAATATATATGAAAGAACTCTAAATCCTGCAGAAAGCCTCTGTTTTCATTATTTTCTACCTTGTGTCGTGTACTGTATAAACAGTAATATTTAGAGGGTGTTTCCTGCTCAGCATTTTTTTTGCAGTCATCTGTTACCACCTTGTTCTACTACTTTCCATATATTGGTTCTGAGATCCATCCCATATGGTTTTGGTCAAGAGTTTTCCTTTGATTCCAGCCCACCTCCCTTCATCACGTGATGATAAATACAGCTTCCTGTGTGCTCTACGCACTATTTTAAGCACATTACCTATATTGGCTCATTTAATTCTCACATTAAGATGTAGATACAATTACAATTGCCATTTTACAGATGTGAAAACTAAAGCACAGAGAGGTTATTTAACTTGCTTCTAAATTATGGAGCTAATATTTGACCCTAAATATTATCTGAGTCCCAAAGCCCTGCTCCAGACTTAGGTATAGTAGGCTGGAGCACAATGCAGACTCTTCCGGTATAACAACCCCCAAACCGTGGACAGTCCTTTCCCTAACTGCAGTTCATCTGCAGCCTAAGACTGGAAAGAAACGTGCTCCTATGTCAGGAGTGAAGTAACAATTACTCTCTCGCTTCCCAAGACGATGGCATTAAAAACTTCACTATTCTCTTTGGAAACATGCTTGCAGATGGTTGCCATTTCTCAGGAAATTTGTGGTGTAGAACTAGTAGAGAAATATTGTGACTCGTGCCAGAGAAGTTTAAAAGTTTTTAAGAATTTGATCTTTTCTTTATAGGCCCAGGGAAAACTAACTTGATCTCTTCTGCAGAAAGTAGAACTAAAAGTATTGTTGGAACTTGACATTAGCTGGAATTGTTAACATTTAAGTTCATTGATTATACTGAGGGCATTCTTCTGATTCAAATGTAACCAATCCACAGACGACCATTGTTCAGTGTAATGCCTTACCTTCTCCCATCGCCGCCTTCACACTCACAATCCTTTACCCTGGTGTTATTGCAGAGCCAGAAAGACTCTTCAAGAACATCCACTCCAACATCAACATTGTGTAGTTAGAGAAAAAGATGCAAAGAGAGGGAATATAACCTGTCCAAAGTCACACAGTTCTCAATTTGGGTGGAATTATAATTTTCAGAAATCTGAGTTTCTTAGAAAATAGAACTTGAAGCAAAAGCTTATGTGCAATCCCAGGGAAGTAGGAGTAAGGAAAAAAAGTGAGTCAGGGAAAGAAGGAGAGCAAACAAAAGGAGTGTATCATCTTGTTGGCCACAGTCTGTTTCCTGACAAGCTAATTTCTCAATTTCTTATGACGGGCCATATTGCGTCTGCACACAGCCCATCTGGGGGAGTCAGGGGAGGAACTTATCTCCCGCTTCCTATCTCAACAGTCAAATACCGTCTCTGTGTCGTGCACGTGCGGAGGCCCAAGCACATACCTTGCCACCTCACGCCTCAGGAGCAAGGGGTAACATAGCAGCTCCGCTGCAGACCAGGCGAGCGTGTGGCTGTGTGTGTGCTGTAGGGAGAGAAATGAACTGGAGGACGTGTGTATTTCTGACTTGCTTTGAAAGGCTTCCTTCTGTATGGAAATGAAGTTCCTGGTTCAACTAGAGGAGTAACAAAGTCTCAAAATATCCTTCTTCTTAGCATAAAAAGAAACTTTATCTTACTGAACTTTTCAAAAAGCATGTGTAAACCGATGCATGTACATGCACTTATGTTCACTTAAGCTTCATCGACATAATAGTAGGAAAACTGGTCAAGTTAATAAATTCAGGAAAAAATGGCCAAACAAGTTATTTTGCAACATAAAAATAAAATATTCTGTTGCTCAAGTGATTTTTTTTCTATTTCAGCCACTAATTATGATGATATATAGACACATCCTAAGAGCTATACTATCTCTTACTCTCATGCTTAATAATTCCCTGTGCCTGACTGACCATGCTTAGATGAAGTCAAAGCATCTAGTTAATAAAAACGTCCCATTGATATACCTATATCTATGATATAGCTTCATATCTATGGACAGTGTCATCAAAGCATTGGGATGCATTCCACTTATTTAATTCTTGCTTTTTTCATATAAGAAAAGATGCGAATAGGAGGATTCTGAAAAATTTCCAAGGTGAATAATGAAACCATGCCATCACTCCAAACAGTACAGCAAAACTCTCCTTCAATGACATCTACTCCCCTGAGTCCAGTGGTTATTTCTCTGTTCTCATGTACCTGACTTACTAGCACCATTTGACATAGCTGTTCATTCTGTCCTCATAAAAACACTTTTACCACATGGCTTCCAGGATACCATATTCTTCTGGTTTTCCTCCTACTTCACTGTCTGCTCCTTCTCTGTATTCTTTGCTGGATCCCCTCATTTCCCTCACCTCTTCATATTCAGGTGTCCCAGCAATTGGTCTTTGAGATATGCTCTTTGGGTACCATTTACATGATGACTTTCAAAATTGTATCTCCAACCTGGACTGTTCCCTTGAACTTCTCACTCATATATCCAACTGTGAATTTCACATCTCTACTCTGATATCTAGTAGTAATTTCAAACACAACATGTTCAAACTTATTTTTTCTCTCCTCAGATCTGACCTTTGGAGCATTTCTTATCTCTTTTAATGCCAATCCAAACTTCTAGTTGCTCAGGTCAAAAATTTTGTACTTATCCACTAGGCATTTTATTAGTTATAAATGTAGCTAAAATTATCAACCTCCAAATCCTCAATTAGTCTTATATTCTGATGATTTATCATGTGATCATTAGTGCCCCTTTTGAATCTCTGGCCTAAGGTTTGATATGACTAAAACCCTTGGTTCCTTTATCCTAATCTAGACCCACATCCTTATCTTGGCCATAAAATTCATTAGGACACTACCAGTGTTGCTGCTTTCAAAGGCCAGAGTGACAAGACACATAGCCCTCAAGGAAAGACATCTTGAGAATGACACTGCTCATTGTTTAGGGATCTTGCTGTTATTACAATCAAAATTATATATGGTTCTCCCAAATGTATTTGCTGGCCAGTCTCCTGGAAAAGTAGAGGATAATCTTGACCCACGAGTTGTCATTCTCCAACTAGTCAGGCAATTCTTTTGACTGTACCATCTAATGGGCATGTCTCTGACAGTAAAAGGCACAGATGACAAGGATCTGGAAGTCCCCAAGTCCTCTAAGAACTAACAAACACTGTTGCTGCAGATTACTAAGGAAAGAAAGCAGAGACAATCACTCAAACACCCTAGTTTTATTAATGTAGGGCTTTGACCTCAATTCACCTGTATGTTTTTGTGACAAGATGAGGTGAACTACACAAGCATTCTGAAGGCTCATTTTGAACCTATGTTCTAAGGCTTAAACTAAATGGAGACTGAATGACTCACTTGGCCTTTTTCTCTTTGGTCCACATTGTATTCTTAGCCTTCAAAGTCTTACCACTCCGATGACAAAAACAAAATAAACAAACACTAAAAAAGGAAACCCAAGGAAAAGAACACTAATTTGTAAAATGCCAGAGATTAGTTGGGTAAAAATTTTACTCCGTGAAAGGGTCCATTTCCAATGGGAGTGAAGGGCTCTCATGTGGGAGAACTCTCCACACCCATACTAATACATAAGCTATATTAAAGGAAAGAGAGAAAAAGCAGTGAGGAGTAATACTAAATGCAGGTTGAGAAATTTTTAAAAAGGGTTAAGAAAATGAGTCACATGAAAGATACAGGCCCTGTAATCACTTCGTTTCTCTCACCTAAAACTCCATTTCACCAGCCTCTTGGCACAGTTGTATCCTTGAACTCCTTTTTGTCCTTGACTTTTATCAGCACACTTCTTTCTTTTTCAAGCTCCTGTACCACATCCACTGGAACGATTCTCTGTGTGTGTGTGTCTGTCTGTCTGTCTGTGAGACAGAGAGAGAGAGAGAGAGAGAGAGAGAGAGAGGTGTGGATGGACACGAGGTCTCCCTTAGAGGTTTAAAGTTAAGAGTATGCCCCTTCTAGAACATGGTACCTAGATCTTACACTAAATGACAGAGTTTGTCTCCTTCAGAAAGATATACCAGACTGGATTCGTGGCTTTCCCTGGATTGGCTTCTTCTCAATGTGTTGTTGTGGAAATTACAGTATCCTGAGACCAATTAAATCAGAACCTTTGAAATTGGGGCTGAAGAATAGATTTTTTAAAGCTCCCAGGTGATTATAATATGCAAACAGGGTTGAGAAAGCCTAATCACTTCACTCTATAAATGCAGAATCTGAAGCTCAGAGGAGGGGGAAAGTGACCTAATCATAACCACACAGTGAGTTAGAAACAAAGTTAGGAGTATGAAAACACGGGTCGGCTGACTCCTAGGCCAGAGGTGTTCTCTTCATTCTACACTGCTTCTCTTTCTATCCTGTGCTTTGTGGACTTTTGCTTTTCTTATTTGTAAAATGAAGATAATAAATCCTAGAGATTTTGTGAGAGTCATTAAGACAGACAAATTAAGAAAATTTATGTTTATTTTATTTTTGAGAGACAGAGACAGAGCAGTAGAGAAAGAGAGGGAGACACAGAATCTGAAGCAGGCTCCAGGCTCCGAGCTGTCAGCACAGAGCCCAACTTGGGGCTCGGACCCACGAACCATGAGATCATGACCTGAGCTGAAGTCAGACGCTTAACTGACTGAACCACCCAGGTGCCCCATAGACAGACATATTTTTTAATGTCCAAGTTTATGCACAAATGTGAAGGAGTGTTATACATGAGGGAATTAATATACAACATATATGTAAAGCTGAGTCCATAAAACAATATAATGAAAGTTGTTTTCTATTTTTTTAATGTTTTATTTATTTATTTTTAAAGTTTATTTTTGAGAGAGAGCAAGAGAGAGAGAGAGAGAGATTGAGAGAGAGAGAGAGAGAGATCGATCATGAGCAAGGGAGGGTCAGAGAGAGAGAAAGACACAGAATCCAAAGACAGGCTCCAGGCTCTGAGCGATCAGCACAGAGCCCTACATGAGACTCGAACCTATGAACTATGAGATCATGACCTGAGTCGAGGCTGGACACTCAGCCGACTGAACCACTTAGGCGCCCCTAATGTTTTATTTATTTTCGAGAGAGAGAGAGCATGAGTGGGGGAGAGGTAAAGAGAGAGGGGGGCAGATGATCCGAAAATGGCTCTGTGCTGACAGCAGAAAGCCCAGTGCAGAGCTTGAACACACAAACTCAGGAAACATGACATTATGGCCTGAGCTGAAGTCTGATGCTCAATCAATTGAGCCATCCAAGTGCCTCAGTTGTTTTCTATTTTAATTCAGTCAATTATTTGAGTATTGTGTATACCTAATAACATGCATCAAGATGGAGCACTTGTGTGGGTTTTGTACCTTTAAACTGAACTTGGTGTCAGTGACAAGAAATTAGGAGTTGGTGACAGAGGTCATTATTTTCTTTCTCGTTCTCTCACTGAAATAGGGATTTAAAAATATATATAAAAGCAGTGGGATATCTGGACTACTTATAGTCAGTCAACTACAACATGGACTGAACTAGCCCAGGGCTTCTATTAGACTTGAAGATTCTAGTCCTGAGGCCTATTAGGGGCTGAAGGGAAGGAATATAAAAGGGGTGCCTTTTCTGAAAGGCAAGATATATGAAGCGGCAGGGGGAGAGCTGCCCATTAGGAGGAGCTACTGCTATAGAAGCAAGAAAGGAGGGTTTTCTGATTTGGCCGATCTGAGGAAGTAGATTACTTGGGGGTATAGTATCCCCAGAATAATCTGTAACCATAAGGAACACATTTCCTTAATTCCAGGGCCCCAGAACAGAATATCTAGACCCATTCCTGTCTTATCCATCCCAGATATTAGGAATTTCCAGAAGGGCCACTTCTATTCCCCTAGGAGCCATACATCTGGCTACTTGTTTATTTGGTAAAAATGGAATTCTGTACCATTTATAAAATGGACCTCTTATGTCTTCCTTATTTTGAAAGTATAATGCGCATTCCTAATTCATCATTCATTTTTGCCAATGATTTTTAAGAATTTATTTGTAAGTTATTTTTAAATACAAAATACATGTATTTAACAAAGCACTCCTTTATCCTTTTATTTCAGCCATCCTAATAAATTTAAAACAAGCCGTGATTAAACCAGGTATTTCTATATGTCACATTACAAACTACTTTTAAAAATCGGTTTACCACATATATCATCATTTGCTGTTGAAATGTCTGCTTTTTAAGGTGGAGGCAGAGTGACAAGGAATTTGAAGGAATCAAGAGGTCTAAAAGCATAGCGATGGGCACTTATAATCCAGACCTGCCTCAGGCAAGGGTAACCTTTCAGGTAATTAAGAGGTGATGTCCTACACTTAGGAAAAAATGGGTTGTGAGAGGCCACGTTTCATGGGCTTATGATTCCCTAGAAAATATAACCCCAAAAGCTCCTTGCTAAGAGCGACACTGCCAACGAAGTGCTTGTACTTTGTTGACAACACAAAAACCAAGGATGAGGTGCATATTACAGCATGTGGACAGAATGAGAAATCGGACTGTCTCTAGTTCTAAAGGACTGCTTCTAAAGGAAGGGTCAGATTTGGTTGTCGTATTAGCCATAGGCATTAATAGTAGGGACATTGAAATATCTTTCAAGAGAACTTCGAATAAACAGAATGGAGATTGGACCTGAGGAGAATAAAGGGCAATTACTCCATAAAAGGCTGGAGCATAGGCCGAAGTACAGAAGCAACACTGAATTTAGAATCAGCAGATAAATGCAATAACACATAGGACAATATGAGATGGTAGAAGCCAGCCTCGATGAATTTCATCCAGAGAAATATAGGTTGCTCCATTATGTGCTAGGAACCTTTGGTACATTACATAGGCTTTCTGTGCCTGGTTTTGAACCCAGAAACCATGACTCTAAATATTTTGTACCCTTAACTACTACAATCAACTTCTTTTCAGTATAAAAATGGCTATATCAGTAGAGTTATAATATGTCCCAGCTGATCAAGCCCTCTATCCTAACTTATGTTCCCCAAAAAGCCTAGCAGAGCCAGAGACAAGGATTTGCATGCAGTTAGTTTACTTGGTGAGATGACTCAGGAGACAGGAAAGGGGACTGAGAAGAATGAATCAGGAAAGGAGGGACCATCAAATCAAGGGTATATTATTAACCTATTTACCACTGTAGGCAACTGTGGACTATTCCCACTGAGGGTTCTCTTTGGAACTATGTAGATGTGCTTCAGAATTTTCCACCAGACATACAAGGGTGGTGTATTTATTCATCATATTTTACCTCCATTGACCAAAAGTAATCTGAGAGAGTATTAACTCACTGGCACTTGAAGGTTTGTCCATGAAATAAAATCACCAAGCAGTCTTCTGCAGGAGTTCTACCTGGTGATAACAGAGAAGCCCCATGGCAGGAAGAAATGGTATAAGAAACAGTTGAATGAGGAAGGATCAAGTTACTCCTACATGCAGCTGCTACAGCAATGTCCTCAACAAAAAGGTGGTCCAGGGGTATGTGAAGTGGGGCATAAAGATGTTCAACACACCTTCCTTCTTGAAACACATTCTTCACTTGTCATCTAGCACACCATACTCTCCTAGTTTCTTCCTGCTTCAATGATCTCTCCTTTTGCAAGTTTTTTAATGGTTCTTCTTCATCTCTCTGAACTCTCTGATATTAGAATGCCAAAATTTTCAGTTCTTATTCTTCTTTTCTCTTCCCTTCCCTCCCCTCCCCTTCCCTCCCCTCCCCTCCCTTCTCCTCTCCTCTCCTCTTCTTTTCTCTTCTCCATTCTCTTCCCTTCCCTTCTTTCTCTTCTCTTCTCATTTCATCTCACCTATATTCCCTTTCTTGGTAATCTCATCTAGTCTCTTGCATTTACGCACCATTTTTAAATACACACAACTCCCAAATTTATACCTCTAGCCCTAACCTCTCCCCTGAATTCCAAACTGCTTTCTTAAAATTTCCACTTAAAAGTTTAATGATAATACACAACTTAACATATTTAGGAGATAAATGATTTCTATACTCCTTGAAAACTCCTGCTTTCTCAGCTTCCCCCATCTCAGTAAATGATGACTCCATTCTTCCAATAACTCGGTATCCTTGACTCTTACCTTTTTCTCATATCAATAGGTCAACAAATCCTATTACCTTTGCCCTAAAAATAAATCTAGAATTTGACCACTTCTCTTTCTTATCACCACTACTATCTAGTCTCATCCATCCTTATCTCCTCCCTTGATAACTGCAGCAGCTCCTTGATTCTACTCTTGATGCCTCCTCCAAAGTCCAATCCCAACAGAGAAAACAGAGTGATTGTTCTAAAATTGAAGGCTGGATCTCATCATTCTCCTGTATAAAATCCTCCAATGATCTTTAAATTCACTTTGAATCAGATTAATAATTTTAATCATGGTTATAAGCCTCTACACACCTGTTGTTTTCCTGATATCTACATGGCCCACTCCCTCACTTAAATCAGAATCCACTCGAATGTCACTACCTCAAGAAGATTTAAAAGCCTAAATTGGCATTTTCCTCCTCTCATTGTTAGTGTTACTGCTGTCATAGACTATAATTCCAAAATACATTATCAGTGTTTCTAAATGAGTAACATTTATTTTTAATCTATAAAGGTACAATTTACGCCATTTGATGTGCAATTCTTTGAGTTTTGACAAATGCATCACACTGTATAATCACCACCATAATCAGGATACTGAACTGTTTTATCACCCCTAAAATTTCTTCATACAAATTATTAGTAGATAACTCTTGTCTCCAGCCCCTGGCAATCACTGATCTGATTTCTGTCTCTATAGTTAAAAGTTTCATGAATGTCATATAAACAGAATTATACAGTATGTAGCCTTTTGAATCTGACTTCTTAAACTTGACATATTTGAGATTCATCTATATGTTTCAGTAGTTTGTTTCTTTCTTTCTATTGTATTCACTTGCAATTTGAAGGACATTTGAATTATTTCCAATTTTGGGTAATTATGAATAAAGTTGCTCTACATATTCATATGCAGGCATTTATGTAAAAATAAGTTTTTATTTCTAGTGAGCAAAGATCTATTAATGGGTCATATAATAAGTGTATGCTTAACTTTATAAGAAAATTTCAAACTGTTTTCCAAGGTGGCTGTACCATTGCTCACCAGGAATGTGTCAGAGTTCCAATTGCTCCAAATCATCATCGGCACTTGGTATTGTTACCTAAAAAAATTTTTAGCCACTCTAATAGATGTGTTAGTGGTGTCTCATTCTGGTTTTCATTGTATGCAGGTTTTTCTTTAAATTATTGAGCATACTATAATATGTATCATACTTGTTTAAGGTATTTGTCTTCTGATTACATTATCTCTAACATTTCTGTGTCTGTTTTTATTCTAAAATTTTCCGCCTGGTATGAGTAACATTTGCATGAATTTTTTATTGGTCGTTAGACTATGAGAATTAATATTTTTGGACAATAAACTTTGTTGTCTTTTGTAAAAGAGTGTTAAATTTTGATAAACTTTTGTATCAAGGTGATTTCTTTTTTTGAGAGAGAGAGAGAGAGAGAGAGAGAGAGAGAGCGCACATGGAGGAGGGGTAGAGGGAGAATCTTAAGCAGGCTCCATGCCGAGTATTGAGCCTGACTCACGGCTTAATGTGGGGCCTATCTCATACCAGTGAGATTATGACCTGAACCTAAGTCAAGAGTCAACCACTTAACTGACTGAGCCACCCAGGCGCCCCTGGAAATTTCTTTTTTTAAGCTCTGCCAGGGAAAGTCTAGATATCCTTATCTCTATGGCCTATCTTCTTTTTTTTTTTAATTTTTAAAAAATTTTTTTAATTTTTTATTATTTTTAATAGTTTATTGTCAAATTAGTTTCCATATAACACCCAGTGCTTCTCCCCACAAGTGCCCCCCACCATGACCATCACCCTCTCCCCCCTCCCCCTCCCCCTGCAGTCCATGGTTCGTCTCCAGTATTCAGTAGTCTCCCTTGATCTGTGTCCCTCACTCTTCCCCGCTCTCTTTCCCCCTTCCTCTCCCCATGGTCCCCTGCCAGGTCTGTCCTGTTAGACCTATGAATGCAGACATATGGTATCTATCCTTCTCGGCCTGACTTATTTCGCTTAGCATGACACCCTCAAGATCCATCCACTTTCCTACAAATGGCCATATATCATTCTTTCTCATTGCCATATAGTACTCCATTGTATATAA
>PJEM01015467.1:0-29870 GCA_004023845.1 Helogale parvula
CCTCGCCAGCATCTATAGTCTTTTGATTTGTTCATTTTAGCCACTCTGACCGGTGTGAGGTGGTATCTCAGTGTGGTTTTGATTTGAATTTCCCTGATGATGAGTGACACTGAGCATCGTTTCATGTGCCTGTTGGCCATCTGGATGTCCTCTTTGGAGAAGTGTCTATTCAGGTCTTCTGCCCATTTCTTCACTGGATCATTCATTTTTGGTGTATGGAGTTTAGTGAGCTCCTTGTATATTTTGGATACTAGCCCTTTATCTGATATGCCATTTGCCACTATCTTTTCCCATTCTGTTGGTTGCTTATTAGTTTTTTTATTGTTTTCTTTGCCTTGCAGAAGCTTTTTGTCTTGATGAGGTCCCAGTAGTTCATTTTTGTTCTTGATTCCCTGGCCTCTGGGGATGTGTCGAGGAAGAAATTGCTGCGATTGAGGTCTAGAAGGCTATTTCCTGCTTTTTCCTCAAGGGTTTTTATGGTTTCCTGTTTCACATTCAGATCCTTTATCCATTTTGAGTTTATTTTTGTGAATGGTGTCAGAAAGTGGTCTAATTTCATTTTTCTACATGTTGCTGTCCAGCTCTCCCAACACCACCTGTTGAAGAGGCTGTCTTTTTTTCATCGGACACTCTTTCCTGCTTTGTCAAAGATTAATTGGCCATATACTTGTGGGTCCAGTTCTGGGTTCTCTATTCTATTCCATTGGTCCATGTGTCTGTTTTTGTGCCAGTACCAAACTGTCTTGATGATGACAGCTTTGTAGTAGAGGGGGGAAGAGCACAGAGAGGTAGACAGAGGATCTGAAGCCCTGTGCACTGACGGTAGAGACCCTGTTACAGGGCTCAAACTCATAAATGTCGGGATCATGACCTGAGCCAAAGTCGGACACTTAAATGACTAAGCCATCCAGGTGCCCCAGTACTGTTATTATTATTCCAATTCTTAGAGAAAAAAATTAGAAATTGGTTCAGTGACGTTAATTTATGCAACATCACTCAGCTAGTTAGTGGTGGAACTAGAATTTCCACCTCTGTCTTTCCAAATTTACCACTACTTTACACCAGCAAGCAGAAAAGAAGGTGATAAAGCTGTCTTGTAAGCAATCAGAAATTGAGAAACCTAGACTTTATCTGATTTTCATGAGGGACTACTATTGACTTGGAAGAAGATAGTGACACAAACAGAAAAGTATGGTCCTCCAGTATTTCAATATCAATCATTCAGCTCAACCTGGCTTTCTGTTGCCCTCCATCTGACACTTGCAAGCTGTTCTGCACTCACGGAGTTTGCTCAGTACCTGCAAACTAAGTCCTAAGTACTCCTTTCTGTTCTTTTGACACATTTTATTTATACTTTTCTCATAGGTATTAGCATATTCCTCCATGTATTTTAATTATTTATAGATGTTTCTTATTGTTCCACTCTACCACCTTGAAGATTGTGAAATCAAGGCCTGGGTATCTATCATTTCTATATACCTGCATTCTAACACTTAGTTGGTACCAAAGAGACTTGTTGAATTGAAATGAAATGGTAACAAATTGGGACTTTTAGAAGAAAATTTGAAAGCTTAAAAAATGTTTTTAATGTTTTATTTATTTTTGAGAGAGAGAGAGAGAGTGGGAACAGGAGAGGGTCAGAGAGAGAGGGAGACACAGAATCTGAAGACAGGCTCCAGGCTCTAGCTGTCAGAGCTTGACATGGGGGTTGAATCCATAAGCCGTGAGATCATGACCTGAGCCAAAGTTGGATGCTTAACCAACCGAGCCACCTACGTGCCCCCAAAATAGCAAAGATTTAAGTCTTCTTTCACCCCCCAGCCCACCACCATTCTCAAGCCCTTCTCATAAATCCAAATTTATTTTTCATCCTTGATGTCAAGACAGTAACAAAAGGAGATGTTGTGGTTATGGTTTACAGGGGTTATATTTGAAATCAAGAAATGAACACCCTTTGGCATTTCTTCATGTTGAAACTCCTGATACAGAATAAACCATAATGTCTCATATGTATAGAGCTCATTGCTTTACTTACTAAAATGCCTTAAGGAAAGGAAATATGAACAATTTACAAATTTGGAATTGTTTTTCTATGCTGTTGACAAAAGCTAGGAATTGGTTCTTGGTTTCAACATATAACATACTTATTCATTCAACATATAAAAATACTTATTTTGATATGAAAATAGTACACAGTGTGAATAAAGATGAGGGCCATGAAGAGACCCAGCAGTATAGCTACAAAGTGAAATCCAGTGGATTGAAGTTTACTTTAAAATATTACCATA
Organism: Helogale parvula; assembly: GCA_004023845.1. Classification (NCBI taxonomy): domain Eukaryota; kingdom Metazoa; phylum Chordata; class Mammalia; order Carnivora; family Herpestidae; genus Helogale; species Helogale parvula. Next base: position 2,289 of record PJEM01015467.1, read on the forward strand.
AAGAAGGTTTATTTAAACAGGGAATAAGATAGTGGCCCCTATTAATATCCACCTAAGGAACAGATGTGAAATAAAGAAAAGAAAGAAGCAGTTAAATTGCCTATGATTTACATTTATAAAGAGGAGATGAGAATAAATATGTGAACTTGGTATATCACTTTAGCACCTTTTAACTTAGTAGTCAGTATGTCAAAATTGTATCATATTTGAAGATTTAAATTATAATGTAAGATTTAAATTATAATTAATAATCACTTATGCAACCATGGAAGGTAAAGAACAATCTAATATTATCCTGTTAGAGGCTTTCAAATTTAATAGGAAAAATGGCCTGATCTTATTCTTATGCACTAAAGTCATTAAGCTCTAAATCAGAAACTTGAAAGAAAAAGCAATCTAAATATAAAACTCAGCAACTATTTTGAATATCATTGGTCTCCATGATCTCTTTCTCCATTGTTCCCAAGGAAATAGAGACTTAGAAGCAGAGGTAGAATTGAGAGACAGGGCTAAATGCCTGGAATTTGTTGCAAGATTGTATAAAAAGCTGTGATGACCACCTCCTCCTTTTGACTGCCTCCCCACCAGGTACAGCCAGACTTTATCCCAACTTCTGCAAGAAATAGGAAATTTATTCTTTGGGGAAACTGGACTGGAGAGATTATGGATTTGAGGACAAGTGTGATAGAAGAAGGGGCTAAAGTTGCACACTAAACAGATTAAGTACAAGTTTGCTAAATTCCCCCTACTCGTTCCTACAACACTTATAACTTTGATGTGTACCTTTTAGGAGGAAGCAGATCCTTCTCAAGAGAAATTCAGAAGGATCACAGAAAAGACTTACAGATGCTGACATCCGAAAATCTCCCCAATGAAAAACTAGCCTTCTGCCTGATCACACTGGAGTAAAGTCCATCAGTCACAAGCCCACTCATGTACTCAGAGCATCCAATAAATGTTTTAAGGGTTTCATTCATAAATATGCATTGACTGCTAAAAGTTCTTAGACATTTCAGGAAAACATCCAACTTGAAAGAGTCCAAAACAAGCAGATAAAAACAATTTAGAGAAAAGCAGAAAATTCAGGGAGTAGAAGAAAACTTCTAAGTCATTATAATTAACATTCTCACAGAGATAAGAGAAGATACCACATCACTTAAACAAGAATTACTTTGAAACAAGATGCTATGGAAATGGAGAACAATTAGAAATCAAGAAAGAACTCTTAGAAATTAAAAATATGTCAGAAGAATTTAGACAAAATTCAATTGAAGTGTTGAGATAGAATATTTCTTCAAAGTAGTGTTTTAAAAAAAGATATGGAGGGGTGCCTGGGTGGCATTTGACTTTTGATTTCAGCTCAGGTCATGATCCTGGGGGTCATGGGATCGAGCCCCGTGAAGGGGTCTGCACTGGGCATGGAGCCTGCTTAAGATTCTCTCTCTTCTTCTGCCCCTCTCTCCTAATCTCTCTCCCGTTTAAAATAAAAATAAATTAAAAAATATATGGAGACAGACAATAGGAGATAAGAAAATTTCAAGATCAATCCAGGAAGTCCAGTATCTGACTAACAAGAGAGAAGTTCCAGGAAGAGAGAAAACAAATGAGGGAAGCATATTTTTGAAGAAATAATAAAAGGAAAGTTCTCAGAACTGAGAAAAATGAGCCTCTAGATTAAGAGGCTTCACTACAAGACATAAAATCATGAAATTTCAGGATCCCAGGAGTAATGAGAAAATTCTAAAAACTTCTAGAGAGTAAAAGTAGACTATGTATAATGGATAAGGAATAGCGCAGTATTGAACTTCTCAATAGATGACAATGGAGCACTGTCTCCAAATTATAACAAAAAATGATCTCCAATTTAGAATTCTGAAATCACCAAACTATCAGTCAATTATGGGAATAGAATAGAGATTTTCAGGCTTGCAAGGTCTCAAAACATTTACCTCCCATATCCTCCTTTTCAGGATACTAATGGTGAATGTGCTTCTTCATAACAAAGACTCCAACATAAGGGACAGGTCAAAGGAGTTTCAAAGGTAAGGAAAGGCACTCACAGATGAGAGCTAGCAGCAAACCCTGAATGCAAGTCAAAAGGGAGTAGAATGATGGAGGGATCCAAGAAAGAATTTCCTGAGACAAAAAAACGGAACAGAAATGACATAACAGGTTTGATTTGTGAAAAATTGGAAACTGGAACACTATTAGAGATAACAAAAGGAACTAGTAATAGGCCCATAGATAACTTAGAAAATAGAAAGACAATCAATGTCTGTCATTTTGAATTTTTATTTCTACTTCTCCAATGACTAAAGTGGTACCTGGCATGGAAGAGGGTCTCAGTGAGTGCTTCCTTGATAGATGGACGAATGAGATGAATGGATGATGGATGGATGGATGGATGGATGATAATAATGAACAACTTTGTGCCCTCCTCCATTAGCACTCGGCACAGTTACCTGAATATAGACAATCCTCCCTGAGTATTCATCAAACTCTATGAATGCAGATTGCATACTTATTTGATATTCCGTTTACATTAGTCATATTTCTTTGTTTTGAAGGACAGAAATTACATTTAAATTTGTTTGATCAAGGAAAGGAATTTATTAAAATTCTGAAAATTTTCAGATGGTAGCTTTAGCCATAGAAGGGATCCAGGTATGCAAAAATAATCTGTTTCTGAGGTATCTGGGTGTCTCAGTAGGTTAAGTGCTCAACTTTTGATTTCAACTCAGGTCATGATCTCAAAGTTTGTCAGATCCAGCTGAGCCCTGAGTCGGGCTCTATGTTGACAGCATGGAGCCTGCTTGGTATTCTTTCTCTCCCTCCCTCTCTGCCCCTCCCCTGCTCTCTCTTTCTCTCTTTCTTTCTTTCTCTCTCTTAAAATAAATAAGCGCATTTTTAAAAAAGGAGAAAAAACAAGTGGCAGCTTGCAGAACTCACTTTTAAAAAGAGTAATAATAATAATCTGTTTCTGTCTCTTACTATTGATTTTCTCCTGGTTGTTTTCAATTTTAGACCAGATCTCCCCATGTGCTGGCTAAGGTGGCCATGAGTAGTTATAGACTTAATCTTCCAGATTACCAAACACCTCTTTTTAAGTAGTTACTCCAAAGTCTAAAGCTAATTTACTGTTAACAAACTATTATCAATCTCCTGAGCCAATTTTTGGGACTATTCAAATATTCTGATTGGCTAGGCCTGGCTGACATGGCCAATTCTAGCATCATTAATCAACTTTGTTCTAACCACAATGGACTCAGATTCAGGGAAGTATGGTTCCTCAGAGGAAAACCAGGACACTATTAAGAGAAAAAGGGAATATAGATATCTAGACAGGCAAAAACAAATAGCTACTTTATTGAAAAAAAAATTACCTACTTTTCCCTGACTTCTATTAGAGAGACAAATACTCTTACAAATAATTCTTTTCAGAACTGAAGACAGCATTTGAGAATGCTTGTTAAATGTGACTTTCCTTTTTTGGGGGGGCGGGGCACCTGGGTGGCTCAGTTAGTGAAGCATCAACTCTTGATTTCAGCTTAGGTAATGATCTCGCCGTTGGTGAGATTGAGCCCAGTGTTGGGTTCTGTGCTGACCTCACAGAGCCTGCTTGAGATTCTTTCACTCCTTCTCTATCTGTTCCTCCCTTCTTCTCTCTCTTTCTCTCTAACTAAATAAACTTTCAAAATGTGATTTTATTTTTCCCTACATTTCATCTGACCATTCACATTTCTTAGCATGTAAATTGTGAACCAGTTCTGTTCAATAGAAATAAAATATGAGACACAATGCAAGGCACATGCACAATTATAAATTTTTTAGTAGCCACACTTAAAAAGTAAAAGTGAGAGATTCTGTGTCTCCCTCTCTCTCTGCCCTTCCCCTGATAAATAAACATTGAGAGGCAAAATGGTGGAGAAGTAGGGAGCTCTGTAATTTTCACCCTCCCGCTTCTATCAAACCAAGAAGAACTGAAGCCATAATACTCTGATCTACAAGAGTGGGAGGAAAAGGCACAAAGTCTGCAAAGAAGACAGCCTCCTGCATGAGTGAGTGCGAACTGGGGAAGATAAAAATGGACCAAGACCTTGAGGCCTGGAGAAGAGGGAGCTCCACTACCTGCAGAGCATTGGGGAACTCGCAGAGCCACTGAGAGAGGAGAGGAAGAGAAAGAGAGGCTGTAAACGCTCATAGAGCTGTCTCTAGCGAAGATAAAAACCTCAGCCTGGGCTGGAGAGGGATCCTATCATCCCATCTATAACTGCAGGGCTTGGGGAGAGAGATCTGTCCCTTTAACTGGCATGTTTTCCTTGGGCTCAGTGCCCTGATCCCTGGCAGCACAGCCCCGCCTGCAAGAGTACATCTCATCTGTGGCGGTATCATTAAAGTGCATGGACTAGGATTCGACAACCAGGCGGGGCTTGGAAAATACAACTTGGTGCGCCCACGGCACAGGGTAGCAATGCTTGGTTTGAGAGGGGATTGGGGTGCTGCCATTCTTCTCCCCACAACCACCAAGGCGAGGCCTTGGAGAACAGCCCCGGAGACCTAATTACACCAAACCATGCCCATCTGTGCTGGAAAGCGGCTTTTTTTTTCTTTTTGTCTTTTTCCACCCGCTGGAGCCCAGGAAAGACCAGCATTGATACATTGCTGTGATTAGATCAATTCAAGCCACTCAGATATATTTTCCCTTATCTCATTCTTATCTCTCCCTTCTGCTGGTTTTACACTTTTAGACTATCCTTTGTCATCTTTTTTTTTTTCCTTTTATTTCTTTTTTTTTTCTTTCCCCTTTTGGTTTGCTTGTTTGTTTGATTTATCTGTGCATTTGCGGGCTTTTGTTACCTGTGTGTTTGTCTGTTTTCCTTTTCAGGGCTACCTCAACAAACAAGCCAAAGTACTCATGGTGGAGAGTCTTAAATATCACTGAGTAGGGAAATAAAATGACCAAAGGCACAACAAGAGAAACTGAGAGACACTAATAAAAGAACACTTCCCGAACGGACAGGTCCTGGACAGTCAATGAGCCTCCTTTAATATAGCAATACTAACAGGTACAGAGTGCATAAGGAGCTTTTAAAACTGACAAGAGACAGAAAGCTAGCCAAAATGATGAAACAAAAGAACTCTCCTCTAAAGAAATTCCAGGAAGAAGTCAGAGCCACAGAACTGCTCAAAAAATAAGCAACATAACTGAGCAAGAATTCAGAATAACTGTCATAAAATTAATCATTGAGCTTGATAAAAGCATGGAATTCATCAGAGAAGCTTTCGATACAAAGACTAGGGACCTTCAAAATAGCTGTAACGAATTAAAAAATGTTATAAATGAGGTGCATAATAAAAATGGAGGTGGCCATTGCATGGATTGAAGAAGCAGAGAGGAGAATAGGTGAATTAGAAGACACAGTTATAGAAAAAGAGGAGGCCAAGAAAAAGAGAGAGAAATTGATCCAGGACCATGAAAGGAGAATTCGAGACATGAGTAATACAATCAAACAGAACACTATCTGTATTATAAAAATTCCTGAAGAAGAAGAAAGAGAAAAAGGTCCTGAAGGGGTGCTTGATCAAATTGTAGCCAAGAATTTACCCAATCTGGGGAAGGAAATAGACACTGAAATCTAAGAGGCACAGAGAACTCCCTTAAGACGTTAACTTGAATCAACCTTCATCATGACATATCATAGTGAAACTGGCAAAATATAAACATAAAGAGAGAATTCTGAAAGCAGCTAGGGACAAAAGGGCCCTAACATACAAAGGAAACCTATCAGAGTGGTTACAGACCTATCTACTGAAATTTGGCAGGTCGGGAATGAATGGCAGGAAATCTTTAATGTGATGAACAGGAAAAATATGCAGCCAAGAATCCTTTATCCAGCAAGCCTGCCACCCAAAATAGAAGGAGAGATAAAGGTTTTACAAAATAAACAAAAATTGAGAGAATTCCTCACCATGAAACCAGCCCTACAAGAAATCCTAAGCAGGACTCTATAAGGGAAATGTTGCAAGGAATACAAGGTACCAGAAACACCACAACAAGAATGAACTCTAAAGAGAACATAATGAATCTAAACCCATATTTTTCAATAACAACACTGAATGTAAATGAACCAAATGCTCCAATCAAACGACAGAGGGGAGCAGAATGGATAAAAAAAAACAAAATCCATCTATTTGCTATCTATAAGAGACTCACCTTAGACCTGAAGACACCTTCAGATTGAAAATAAGGAGATGGAGAAACATCTATCATGCGACTGGAAGTCAAAAAAGAAAGCTAAAGTAGCCATACTTATATCAGACAAACTGGACTTTAAAGTAAAGGTAGCAACAAAAGATGAAGAAGGACATTCTATAATAATTACAGGGTTTCTCCATCAGGAAGAGCTAACAATTATAAACATCTATGCACTGAATTTGGGAGTACCCAAATACATAAAACAACTAATCACAAACAGAAACAATCTTATTGATAAGAATGTGCTAATTGCAGGGGATTTTAATACTCCATTTACAGCAATGGATAGATCAATCAGACAGAAAATCACTAAAGACACAATGGACCTGAATGATGCATTGGAACAGATGAATTTGACAGATATATTTAGAACTCTGCATCCTGAAGTTAGGGAATTCACTTTCTTCTCAAGTGTGCATGGCACATTCTCCAAGATAGATCACATACTGGGTCATAAAACAGCCCTCCATAAATACAAGCCAACTGAGATCATACCATGCACACTATCAGATCACAGTGCTCTGAAACTTGAAATCTATCACAGGAAAAAGTCTATAAAACCTCCAAAAACATGGAGGTTAAAGACCTCGCTACTAAAGAATGATTGGGACAATCAGGCAATTAGAGAAGAAATAAAAAAATATATGGAAACAAATGAAAATGAAAATACAACAATCCAGACTCTCTGGGACATAGCAAAGGCAGTCTTAGGTGGAAAGTATATTGAAATCCAGGCCTATTTCAAGAAACTAGAAGAAGGGCAAATTCAAAATCTAACAGAGCACCTAAAGGAACTAGAAAGAGAGCAGCAAGAGCACCCCAAACCCAGAAGAAGAAGAGAAATAATAAAGATCAGGGCAGAAATAAACAATATAGAATCCCCAAAAAACAATTGAACAGATCAATGAAACCAAGAGTTGGTTTTTTGAAAAATAAAATTGATAAACCTCTAACCAGGCTCCTCAGAAAGAAGAGAGAACATCCAAATAGACAAAATCATGAATGAAAAATGGGTCTATTACAACCAATCCCTCAGAAATATAAGCAGTGATCAGGGGATACTATGAAAGATTATATGCCATCAAACTGAACAATCTAGACGAAATGGACAAATTCCTAAACACACACACATTACCAAAGTTCAAACAGGAAGAGATAGAAAATCTGAAAAGACCCATAACCAGTGAAGAAATTGAATCAGTTATCAAAAATCTCCCAACAAATAAGAGCCAGGGGTCAGATGGCTTCCCTGGGGAATTCTACCAGACATTTAAAGCAGAGTTAATACCCATTCTTTTCAAGCTATTCTAAAAAATAGAAATAGAAGGAAAACTTCCAGACTCATTCTATGAAGCCAGCATCACTTTGATTCCCAAACCAGACAGAGACCCAATAAAAAAAGAGAACTACAAGCCAATATCCTTAATGAATACAGATGCAAAAAAACTCAACAGGATGTTAGCAAATCGAGTTCAACAGCATATAAAAAGAATTATCCACCATGATCAAGTGGGATTCATTCCTGGGTTACAGGGCTGGTTCAATATTTGCAAATCCATCAATGTGATACATCACGTTAACAAAAGAAAAGAAAAAAACCATATGATCTTATTGATATATGCAGAAAAAATCTATAGATAGATGGATGCATTTGACAAAATACAGTATCCTTTCTTAGTAAAAACCCTCGAGAAAGTCGGGATAGAGGGAACTTACTTAAACATCATAAAAGTCACTTATGAAAAGCCCACAGCTAACATCATCCTCAATGGGGAAAAACTGAGAGCTTTCCCCCTGAGATCAGGAACACGACAAGGATGTCCACTCTCACCACTGTTGTTTAACATAGTGCTGGAAGTCCTAGCATCAGCAATCAGACAACAAAAGGAAATAAAAGGGATATGAATTGTTAAAGATGAAGTCAAACTTTCACTTTTTGCAGATGACATGATACTCTACATGGAAAACCCAACTCCACCAGAAGCCTACTAGAACTGATCCATGAACTCAACAAAGTTGCAGGGTACAAAATCAACATAGAGAAATCAGTTGCATTTTTATACACCAATAGTGAAGTGAAGAAAAGAGAAATCAAGAAACTGATCCCATTCATAACTGCATGAAAAACCACAAAATACCTAGGAGTAAACCTAACCAAGGATGTAAAAGACCTTTATGATGAAAACTATAGAAAACTTATGAAAGAGATTGAAGAAGACACCAAAAAATGGAAAAACATTCCATGCTCATGGATCAGAAGAATAAACATTGTGAAAATGTCATTATACCCAAAGCAATCTACACATTCAAGGCAATCCCCATCAAAATTGCACCAGCATTCTTCTCAAAGCTAGAACAAGCTATCCTCAAACTCGTATGGAACTATAAAAGACCCCGAATAGCCAAAGTAATATTGTAAAAGAAAACCAAAATGGGAGGCATCACAATCCCAGACTTTAGCCTCTACTACAAAGCTGTCATCATCAAGACAGTATGGTATTGGCACAATAACAGACACATAGACCAATGGAATAGAATAGAGAACCCAGAACCAGATTCACAAATGTATGGCCAATTAATTTTTGACAAAGCAGGAAAGAATATCCAATGGAAAAAAGACAGCCTCTTTAACAGGTGATGCTGGGATAACTGGACAGTAACATGTAGAAGAATGAAACTAGACTACTTTCTTACACCATACACAAAAATGAACTCAAAATGGATGAAGGGCCTGAATGTGAGACAGGAAACCATCAAAACCCTCGAGGAGAAAGTAGGAAACAACCTCCCTGACCTCAACCACAGTAATTTACTGCTTGACACATCCCCAAAGGCAAAGGAATCAAGAGCATAAATGAACTATTGGGACCTCATCAAGATAAAAAGCTTCTGCACTGCAGAGGAAGCAATCAAGAAAACTCATAGGCAAACAACAAAATGGGAAAAGATAGTTGCGAATGACATATCAGATAAAGGGCTAGTACCCAGAATCTACAAGGAACACACCAAGTTCTACATCTGAAATATGAATAATCAGTGAAGAAATGGGCAGAAACATGAAGAGACACTTCTCCAAAGAGGACATCCAGATGGCCAATAGATACATGAAACAATGCTCTGCATCACTCATCATCAGGGAAATAGAAACCAAAACCACACCAAGATACCACCTCACACCAGTCAGAGTGGCTAAAATGAACAAATCAAGAGACTATGGATGCTGGCGAGGATGTGGAGAAACAGACACCCTCCTACACTGTTGGTGGGGATGTAAACTGGTGCAGCCGCTCTGGAAAACAGTGTGGAGGTTCTTCAAAAAATTAACAAATGAATTCTATGACCCAGCAATAGTACTGCTAGGGATTTACCCAAGGGATACAGGAGTGCTGATGCAAAGTGGCACATGTACCTCAATGTTCATAGCGGCACTTTCAACAATTCCCAAATCATGGAAAGAGCCTAAATGTCCATCACCTGATGAATTGATCAAGAAGATGTGGTTTATATATACTATGGAATACTACATGGCAATGAGAAAGAATGAAATCTGGCCATTCTTAGCAATGTAGATGGACCTCAAGGGTGTCATGCTAAGTGAAATAAGTCAGGCAGAGAAGGACAGACACCATATGTTTGCACTCATAAGTGGAGCAGGAGAAACTTAACAGAGGACCATAGGGAGGGGAAGGGAGGAAAAAGAGTTAGGGAGAGGGAGAGAGGCAAATCAAGAGAGACTCTTAAATACTGAAAACAAACTGAGGGCTGAAAGGGTAGGGGGAAAGGGAGAGGGGAGTGATGGACATGGAGGAGGGCACTTGTCGGGAAGAGCACTGGGTGTTATATGGAAACTAACTTGACAATAAACTCTAAATAAAAATAAATAAATAAAGAAACAAACAAACAAAAATTTTTAAATAAAATAAAAATTTTAAAAAGTGAAAGTGAAATTAATTTAAGAGTATATTTTATTTAGTCCAATACATCTAAAACATTATCATTTCAACAACAATCAACATAAAAGTTATTCATGAGGTTATTTATGTTCTTTATATCTCCTAAAATTTTGAAATTATATATGTATTTTACATTTGTAGCACATTTCATTTCAGATTAGCCATGTTTCATAGTTACATGTGGATAGAAGCTACCATACTGGACAGAACATTTCTCGACTGTGAAAGCTTTTATATTCTATTAAGTAGAGTCTTTATTCTCTCCCTACCCCAACAAATTTCCTCCCTTACAAACCTTCTCTTTCCATCTAGCCATCATTTTTTCTCTAGTAAAATGGTATAATGCCTCAAGTAGGACAATGTTAATTTATTCACAGTCTTATGATTTGAAAAAGGGAATAATAAGAAGTGTTCACATATTTTCTACTTTTCAAGAATAAGAGCTGAAATGACATGGCAAATCACACTGGTGCTTTCTTTCAGCATGAGTTAAATCAATATGAAACAGATGACCACATCCTGACAATTATGGTACTATTCGGTAGGAAGAAGTGGAGAAAGAATTTGGCCTGGTATCCCTAAATAGCTGCCCAAATAGGTTCTTCAAGGAACAGGGAGAGAGAAGAATCAAGTGGCCCACATGCGGCTAATGAAATAGTTGCATCATGTTATTGAGAAAAACTCAATTGTTAAGATAGAATGCCTGTAGCACACCTCTGTTCCTCAAAGTGGTCTGGTTTGCACATACTCACTTTTGAGAAAAGCCTTCAGATGTGCTCTTTATGCATTTAAAAAGCAGACTCTTGTTCTATTATGAATCCCTTGATCTGTCTGAGGGTTTATTTTGGCACTTTAAAGATTATGCAAAACTTACTGCCGAACCAGCATTTTCTTTTAAAGCATTGGTTGTAAAGCACTCTAAGTTGAGATAGATTTTTTAAAAACGAAATAAAATAAAAAGCCCTTCAAAATGTCAACTACTTAGGGATAAATTTCTTATGACTTTCTCAATTCAAACAAAGCTGCAGTAGAGTTGGCTCTTGAACAAACCAAGGCCAGGGGTGTTGACCCCCCTGCACAGCTGAAAATACAAGTATAACTTTTGGCTACCCCAGAACTAGCCTATTGTGGACCAGAAGCCTTAGAGATAATATGAACAGTTGATGAACATGTATTTTGCATGTTATATGTATCATACACTGTATTTTTACAATAAAAAACACTTGAGAAAAGAACATGTTTACAAAACTGTAAGGAAGAGAAACTATATTTACAGTACTGAATTTATTTATTTAAATGTTTATTTATTTTTGAGAGACAGAGAGTGAGCAGGGGAGGGGCAGGGAGAGGAGACACAGAATCCAAAGCAGGCTTTAAGCTCTGAGCTGGTGGCACAGAGTCAGACGCAGGGCTTGAACTCACGAACTGCGAGATCATGACCTGAGCCAAAGTCAGCCACCTAACCAACTGAGCCACCCAGGTGCACCAATACTGTATTTATTTTTAAAAATTTGTGTGTAAGTAGACCCATGCTGTTCAAGGGTCAACTGTAAATATAAAAATGTGACAGAATTTCACTTTGCATACTTAGTGCAACTGGAATTTATATACTCCTGCAAAAATACTGTTCATTTTTTACAGAAATATCTTAAAACAACTTGCATTTGTATAAAGTGGGTCATTTGATTTTAAAATGTATTTATGGGTGATTTGATTTTATAATGTCAGTATTTAAGATACACAACTTACCATAAAATATATATTTTTTAGTCAGAAAGCAATACCATACACAAAAAAATTCCACAAAAATTTTGGGCACCCAACATTTATAAAATGCTACTACACTAGTTGGTGGGTCTTCAGTGATGAGCCACAGAATCTGTTTTTGTAGCCATGGTTTAAGTGTATAGTATTTGTTGTGCTGTATTTGTACACTCCCCTTTTAGAAGTGACATTTTGATTTCCCCTTGAAGACCATTCCTTCTCCTATTTCCAATTTATCAGCTTCCAATGGGGTTGACGCCATCTCCTGTGGGCAAGTGACCCAGGACTGGCCAATTAGAACATGGTGTTCCCCTGGCAGAGTGATTGGCCCAAGTATAGTCACATTACCTGTCCAAGGCCAATGAGGCACAGTCAGGTTTGGGAGAGACCCTTGCTCTTTTACACCAGATGTGCTACACGCATCTATCAGTTAACTACTTGGAGGGCAAAGCCAACACCAAAGAACAGAGCTCACAAAAGTCCTGTAAAGAGCTCTGTCTAAAGCCAATTACCTGGGACAACCAGATGAAAAGACAAGAATAAACCAAATGGAAGCAATGAGCTGGGGTGGAGAGGGGGAATGTTGAAGTTTAGGAAAGGAAGCATTTCAGCCAGATAATGTGAGACTAAAGGCAGATAGAGCATGATGAATGGGGAAAACTTCAAACAATTAGTCTGGGAGAATAGAAAGTAACACTAAGAGAGTTATCAGAGAGTTACAAGAGAGAAAGAAAGTCATCTTATCTCCCATGTTAAGGAACATCGCAAAGGGGGTGCAAGGATCATTGAATAATGTCGTATTTTTATTTGAGACAGAATACTCTAGAAGCATTGCAGGATGTGTTGGAGGGTACTAGAAGCAAGGAAAACACTTAGAAGACTTTACTATATCTATTCAAGAGCTAATAAGGTTTAGAAATGGACAGTGATGGGGAGAAGGCAAAGGAGATGAAATTCTTATTTATTTATTTTATTCAATCGGAGTTCAAATTTTTTTGTGCAAGTAATGTATACACACGATTTCAGGGTAAATTAGTATTGAGTGTTTTTTTTAATGGAAAAAAAAAGTCTGTTTTACTCTTCCTCAATCCCAGTTCTGTTTTCCCAAAGAAAACTACTTTTAATTTCTGACTGTTAATATTAATATTTATTCTTGTGGTCAGGCAGGGCTTCCATATTCAGTTGTACCTTGTGGAATTTGCATGACTCTGTGTGGCAGCCCTCAATTAGCTCCATATCTCTAACTAATTCATATCTACCACTATTTCTTAATGTCAATTTTAGGTACTATCAAACTACCCATTTTCCCCTTCCTCTTATCTTTCATTACCATTATATCACTATTTTAATATATGCTTTTAAATGCATTTGTGATTACTATGGGCTGAAATGTGTTCTGCCAAAATTTATATGTTGAAGTCCTAATCCCCTGTACCTTGGAACGTGACTGTATTTGGAGACAGGGTCCTTAAAAGAGGTGATTAAGTCAAAATGACAGACCCTGTGTGCTGATTAGTAGAGGAAATTTGGACAGAACGAGACACTGGTGATGTGCACAAAGAGAAAGGACCATGTGAGGACTTGGTGAGAAGATGACCATCTGTAAGCCAAGGAGACAGAACTCAAAATGAGATAAATTCTGCCCACCCCTTGATCTCAGACTTCCAGCTCTGAAACTATGAGAAAATAAATATCTGTTGTTTAAACCACTCAGTCTGTGGGATTTTGTGATAGCAGTTATAGCCAATCAATACAGTGATTAAGCTTTAAAATATATATAATATACTTTTATTGCTTATTTCAACAGATGGTATGTTTGATTCTCTCTCAAGAGGTTTTTTTTAGCATCCTTACCTTTGTCCTTGCTCTTTCTGTCGCCCTTCAGTTTCTACTTTTCATCGTCTGTACTTTTACATCAAATTTGATTAACATTTACAATCTATTCTGTAATCATATTTAAAGCTTCTGTGCTTTACAGGTTGATCCTCAAAATCTATAATAAAAATAAGTAATTTGCATGTTATGACTATGTTCACTGAATAGACAAGGAGATTATTTTTTATTTTCCTAAGTTTATTTCTCTCTTCTTCCTTCTCTCCCTCCCTGATTCCCTCTCTCTACCTCTTTCAGCCTCACAAGCTTATGGGTTCTCTGGGATCAGGTAACCTTGGCTAGATGTTGCATGCAGGTCAGGTTTACATGTACTCTGCATGCTCCATTTCAGAATCTGTGGTTGCTAGGGGCATAGTCTTATCATGAAGATGGCAAAAGTACATGAGAACAAGCAAGAAAACATAGCCTTTAAATTCTCTCTTTGTACCACATTGGCTAACATTCCATTGGTCAAATCAAGTCACACAGTCAAGTCCAAAGTCAATGGGATGGGATGCATGTTCTGCCCATGATGGCCCTTGGAGAGATTATGGGAGAGAAAGAAGACTTTTTAGACAATCACACTGCAGGTACCAAGGGCTATGGCCAACTGTCATAATTTTCCATAGATTATTTGCTTAATTCCTTTAAGAGAGGAATACTACTGCCTTTGTTTTTCCAGGTAAACACCTGGATTTTGTTAAAGATCATTTACATTTAAGAAAAAAAGCTCACATATGTAGAATAATAAAGCAATAGCATCTAATCCTGCTTTACAGAAAGCAATCACTCAGAAAATATTTGAATGAGTAAGTAAATGAATGAATGAGCGGATAAAAAGAAAATAGGTTTTTTTTTTTTTTTAAAAGCACTTGGAAGGATAGAAAAGTTTTAAAAATATTTATCTTTTTCTTTCTCAGATAAATGAGACAGTTTCAGAGTTATACATGGAAATGTGCCTTAAACGTATTCACTCTTCTAATAACTGAAGCTGGTCAGTGAATATGTCTCATTTTCATCTTTTTTAAAAGATTTTTTAAAATGTTTATTTATTTTGAGACATAAAGAGACAGTGTACATGCTGGCAAGCTGGGGAGGGGCAGAAAGGAGGGAGAGAGAATCCTGGCAGGGTACATGCTTTGAGCTGTAAGCGCAGACCCTGAAAGGAGGCTCGATCTCATGGGACATGAGATCATGACCTGAGCCGAAATTGAGTTGGCTGCTCAACCGACTGATCCACCCAGACACCCCTCATTTTTATCTTTAAATTACATGGAAGACTAGTTTAAAATTGTTTGCTTCACTAAAAAAATACTACCATGCAGGATAATTTGCTTTAAAATTTTAGAATTTCATGGTATAGCCGCATTAGAAATCGAATGGAAAATATTTCATATCATGAAAGTTCCAAAAAACGCATTTTTAAACCAACCATCTCACTTTAATGAAAAAAGATTAACTTGAAATATATGGAAAAACCTGGTCATAAAGGTGACTTTCCCCAATCCATATAAAACTGCATCTACAAGCTTCAATTCAAGCCTGGATTTGCAAACATTCTAGATTTAGAATGTACTTACATAATAATTGTCTTTTCTAAAAAGTTCAAAAAATTTATTATTAACTAGCACATTTTATCAAAAATTACTTGTGGGGTGAATGGGTGGCTCAGTTGGTTAAGCATCCAACTTCAGCTCAGGTCATGATCTTGTGGTTCGAGGGTTTGAGCCCCATGTCGGGCTCTGTGCCGACAGCTCAGAGCCTGGAGCCTGCTTCAGATTCTGTGTCTTTTTCTTTCTCTGCCCCTCCCCTGTTCACACTCTGTCTCTCTCTGTCAGAACCTGGAGCCCGCTTTAGATTCTGTGTCTTTTTCTCTCTCTGCCCCTCCCCTGTTCACGGTCTGTCTCTCAAAAATAAACAAATGTATACAAAAGATTAAATCCACATGTCTTTGTTCTTATTTTTTTGCAACATTTATTGAATATCTAACACATTAAAATACGTCTCCTTATGCTCATAGAACTTACATTCATTTTAATGGATGGTGACAGACTATACAAAGAAAGAAACAAACAAAACAAAACAAACAAACAAACAAACAAGGAAATACTAGGTAGAGATAAAGGCTGTGATTAGTATTAAAAGAGGCCCTAGAATGGAAAGTAATGGGAAGACCACTTTAGTGTGGAATGTCAGCAGAGGCCTCTCTGATGAGAAAATATCTAAAACAAGTCCAAAAATGTTAGTTTATTTATGCATTAGACACTTTGACCATATGTTAGATACTGTTTAATACGATTTACAAATATTAAGTGTTAGTTTGCACTGGATTTATTTCGCCAGCAATGGAAAGAGTTCATATTATTACAAATGTCAAATGTTCCCAGATTCAGTTCCAATCATATTTCTAGTTTTGTCAAATTTAATTACCAAAGTCTGAAAAATTATGTAATTGTAATAAAAATTCCAAAGGGATTAAGCCATTAATTTTTAATTTTGTGGTAACATAAAATATAAAAAGAGTCAAGAACATGAAAAAAACACAAGTACTGGGGGAAACTTGCCAATCAGATAGTAAAATACATTATAAACATTCTAATTAAGAATTATTGCATGGAAATGCTACAAGAATAGATAAACTGACCCATATTAAACTATAAGTAGATAGAAGCAGGATCTTGATGTATATATAAACATATGTAATATGATAAAGCCAGAAAAAACGAGGTGGCAAGGAGAGGAGTTATTTAATAAATTAAGCTTGATAATTAGGAATAGTGGTAAGCAGAATTAAAAGATGACCCTCGAGATTCATAGCTCCTGGGGTGGATACACATTCTCCCAGTTAGACAATCATGAATCTAGGTGCTGCTGTGAAGGGATTTGACAGATGTAACTAAGTTCCTAAATCAGTTAATTTTGAAAATAGGGAGATGATCCAGGTGGGCCAGATCTAATCAGCTGAGTCCTATAAAGAGATAGGTGCTTTCTGGAAGGAGGGTTGAAGTGTGAGAGGGATTTATATGAGGTAGGTTACCCATTGCTGACTAACTATATGGGAAGCCTCCAGAGCTAAAAATGGCCTCCCGCTGAAGTAATTGTGGACCTCGGTCCCACAACCACAAAGGCCAGCATTTGGCCAATAGTCTGAAAGAATTTGGAAGCAGATTCTTCCCTAGAGCCACTGAAGAAAGGTAGATCAGCCAAAATTTTTGATTTTTGTTCCTTGGGATCCTGAACAAAGAACTTCATTACTTATGACCTACAGAACTATAAGCTAATAAATGTATGTTGTTTTAGAGTACTAAGCTGGTGGCAATGTGTTGGTGATAATAGAAGCTGGATATATTAACTTTTGGGGGGAAAAATGAACACAGAAGATACGTGAATCTGTCGCACATCAAGAAAAACACCATGAAGAGCACCTCGGTGGCTCAGTTGGTTAAGAGCCTGACTTTGGCTGACGTCATGATTTCACAGTTCATGGGTTAGAGTCCTGCATTAGTCTCTGTGCTGACAGGTTGGAGCCTGGAGCCTGCTTCGGATTCTGTGTCTCCTCTCTCTCTGCCCTCCCCTACTCATGCTCTCTCTCTCAAGAATAAATAAACAGAAAACAAACTTTTAAAAAGATAAACACCATAAGTATTAGTGCTTTCAGTGCAAAGAACGTAGCCTTTAAACTAACCTATTTCATCTCAAAATTCCGAGACGTTTTTCTTAATTTTTTAAATTACATAACATTAGGTACCAAAAAACAGGACTCATGCAACGTCTATTAAGATCTGATGCATAATCATAGGAGAAACACTATTGAGCCCACCACTAAATGTAAGAAATGGAATATTACTAATACTGTTGAAACCATCTGTGTTCTTATAGAAAACTTTTCTTCTTATTTTGGGCCTCCCCTTCTCAATCCCAGTCAGATAAATTCTATCCTGAAGTTTATGTTTATCCTTTGCTTGTGTTTGTATTGTAATACATTCCATAATAAATAAATTCCATAATAAATAAATTCCATATATGCGTGTATCCTTAGATAATGTATTACTCAATTTTGCTTGTTTATAAGGTTTATAAAATATCACACTCAATGTTACCTTCTATGGACTTTTTCCCACTCAAGGTGTTAGCATTATATTCCTACTATCGTATATAGCTTTTGTTCATTCCATTTTACTGTTCCATTATAATCCAGTATTTCAACATATTATAATTTATCCAACCTTCTGTTACTGGATATTTTTGTTAGATCCACTATTTTTGTTACTAGAAACAACGCTGAAATGAATATTTTAAAATATGTTTCCTTGTTCCTCAAGGATATATACCTTGGAGTTAAATTACTGGATTGTAGGGATGTGAATGACCAACTTATAAGACAATGCTGAATTCTTTTCTAAAGTAATTGCATCATGTTGTATTTTCACTAGCAATATTCCAGTTAGTATTTGTTATTTTTGTCTTTCCTAATTTTTGTTAATCTATAGGGTATATCATATGCTTCATTGTGGTCTTAGTTTATATTTCTCTGTTATTAACGGAGTTGGGGAAATTTTCATGTTTATTGGACTGTTGGCTTCCTTTGTCGTGCAATGATTGTCTCATCTATTTTGGAAAATTTGCTATTGCATTGATTTGACTTTTTCTTATTGAGTCAAAGAAGTTCTTGATGTATCCTGGTAACTAAACCTTTGCCAGATATTTGTGTTATAGTTACCCTCACTAGTTTGTGGTTTGTCTTGTCACTCTTTCTATGGTGTCTTTTAATGAAAAGAAGTTCTTAATCTTATTATAGTAGAATTTGTAAGATTTTCCTTAATAGTTTGCATTTCATTTAAGAAATCATTTGCTCTTCCAAGGTCATAAGATACTTTCCTATATTTTCCTCTAAAAATTTTTAAGTTTTACCATCACATACATGTTTTTAATTCATTAGAATTTGATTTTTATATATAGCATAAGGTAGGGATTTGGTTTCACTTTTATTTTTTCTATGTCGAGTGCCAGCTTTGCCAGCATCATTCAGTTGCATGTAGAGATGTCCCTGCCAGATACTGAGATTCCACACATGCGTGGGTCTGTTTTCTTTTCGCACTCTCTGTTTCATTGGTCAATTTGTTCATCTTTGTGTTCATAAGACACTGTTTTAATTAAAATAACTTCATAAAAATCTTGATAAGCACTTTCCCACACTTGTTTTTCTTCTTCAGATGTTTGGGCCTTATGTATATAAAATTTAGAATCAGCTTGTGAAATTCCTGGAAGAAAATCTGTTGGGATTGAGAAAAATTTCTTATTATGAAAAATTTCAAGTATACATAAACTATACCATTATCTTTGTTTTTATTCATTTGCCATTGGAGAAAATTATTTTTATTAGGGAGTGTGGAGGCTTAATCCAGAAGGATAGTGTGTTACTTTGCTGGAGCTACAAAACACCCACAAACTTGGGTGCCCAAAGTTTGGAGTCTAGAGGTCTGAGACTAAGGTGATGACAAATCTCTGGCATTCATTATAGATAGTGTTCTTTCTGTGTCTTCACCTAATCTTCCTTCTGTATGTATTTCTCTTTATATGATGTTCTTTTTATAAGGACAATAGTTATATAGATCATATTAGACCCTTCTCCAGTATTACTTCATCTTAACTAATTACCTCACAATGACCCTAATTCCAAGTAAGGTCACATTTTGAGGGATTAGGATTTTGGGGTGGGGGGCATGATTTGACCCATAACAGATAGTTTGAAACCATGGTGGCGAAGGCCTTGGAAACCTTTTGAAAAGATCTTGTATTTGTCCTGTGGGAAGATTTTGAAAAATTTTGAACAGAGCAGCCATATGATTAAAGAGATATTTCAGGAAAAAAAGGAAGGATTTTATAGCAGTGTTTTATCAGAGGGTTGTGGTTGAAAGCTAACCTAAAAGACATTTTTGGGGAGAACCCACAGATGGGAAATCTGGAGAATCAGACTGGAAAAACACAGGATCAAGTACACTCCAGGAGTCTAGGTAGAAGGAATTAGTGTACAGAACTGTTAGAATGTCTCAGCTGAAATAAATTAGATATGACCATTTTCAGTCTTCGGCTATATCTGGTCAACATCTGTATTCCAAGAAGAAGCATGTGATGGTCTATCTTGGGTCATGGATCAGCTATTGCACTGGAAATCAGGTCACCTTGATTAACAGTCCCAGATGTGATGAAGGAGAGTTAATTATCTAAAGAAAATTGGAGCACTGTTACTAAAAGAGCAAATGCCCAGCACAAATGTGTAAGAAAAGAATCTAGAGGCAGGGATCCAGGGAGAAGATAATTCAAAAGCACCATAGGAGGTGATGAGATATTGGACTCGAATAGAGACACTGTGAAGAAAGTTGTGGTACCCCAAAACAGATCGACGATGGGGTGATCACATAGAGTGATCATGAGATGATGACAAAAGCAGACAGGAAAGCTAGTTTTATAGGAAGGTATGGAAGCATATGTTATATTTGACTGTCCAGCACCCAATACTCTATTTTGAAAGGATCCTTTAAAATGGTGGCAGGCTCCTTCTGCCAAAAGTGTGTATATGGGAACAGATCATCTCTCTCTAAGCTTCTACATTGAATAGCTAAAATGTAACTTTGTGACCTAGTCTGAGCACATCAGATACTCTCATCTGGAGCTTTGGTTCTTGACAAAGTGATGTAAGGGAGCGATTGATGATCAGAGATAATCTGGGGGGCAGTGTTGTGAGCCCAGTAGCAAGAGGGTAAGTGTTTGGTAGTCATGACATAGGGGCAGCATCCTCAGCAGCCCGGGTCTGTGGTGGGGTTTTGACTGTGCTTTAGCTCCCCTTGGTTTCCAACCTTCCCATGGATCCTGTGAACTAGTCCACATAGCTTTATAGTCAATTCATTTTTTACTTATGTTGAGAGCATGTTCCTTTTGTTTGGAATGATGGATGATGATATACAGAGGCCACAGCAAGGTCAGCAGTGACTGGCATTTTAGTCATGATGAGTGAAAGCAAATTGCCTGACAGTCACATAGAAATGTCTGGAGTCAGCTGGATACGTGCTAGGAGTACATGTGAGGAGTCAGTATGAAGGTAGAGTTTTTATCTACCTAGATGTGATTAAGGCAATTATGAGAATGAATGAGTTTGCTTAGGTGAAGAGAGTATGAAGAGAGAAAAGAATGCCAAGTGCTAATTTTTGGGCTACTTCACCCGAGAGAATAGGAGAAGAAAGAAATGAATAACTGAAACCACAGAGATGGGCAGACAGACAATAAAGTTCAACATTATAGAAGTTAGGGAAGGAGAGAAGGTCAAGGAGGCAAAGGGTCAAATGAGTGATGAAATGTTCAAAGAGAATGAGGGATAAATGTTCAAAGAAAATGAGAACTAAGTATAATGTATTCAATTTGTCACTGGTAGCATTTACAAAATTATAACTATGAAGGCAAAATAGAATCTATGTAGTGCTACTATTAATTGGAATGTCTACTATGTGGCACTTCCAGTGACAATCACTCTTTGTGAATTATTGTATGTGAAATAGATATTATCTGCCTCATGTACATAAAGAAAGCGAAACTTAGGGAAATGAAGTTATATGCCTGTGATCACGTGGCCACTGAATTGCAGTTCTGGGATAGAAACAGGTTTGTAGGATCCCAGAGCTGTGTGTTCTTACTGTTCCACTCTTGTTAATAAGCATGGCAAGATGAACATATTTTAACACCTTAAAGATGAGTTTGCCTGTCCTATTAAGCCTCATGATATACTATACTCATCTCTTGTTCCCTTTGCCGTTGATTTATTTAAACCTTGCATCATTTTCTAGTTTCATGCTATTGGATTTTTAGCACTTATAAATGCAGTCAGTTAGGACTGAGTTTTAAAAATAAGTTGTGATTATGTTTGGAATCTTTGGATTTAAACAATTCTTCAAACCAGAAAGCTTTTTGAACTTTTGTGAAACATGGAACCCCCTCCTCTCATAATTTGGTTATGTTGACTTAAAAAAACAACTTGTACACTAATTTTAAGTTTCCTTAAAATATGCCATAAATTTGATAAAAATCATGTATACAATGATTTATATGGATGTACATATTTACAAAAATATATCTTTATTTTTTAATAAAAGATTTTAGGTTTAAGTCTACAAAGAAAAAAACATTTAGCAATCATATTTCCCTTGCTTTTTTCCTCTCCCTCTTCCCATTCTAGCATAATAATTGGTTTGGGGTCTACGTTAGACTACTCGGGTTTAACTCTTGACTGCGTCACTTATGAAGTATTTGGCTGTAGGCAAGATATTCAATCTTCATTTTTCTTTTCACTTGGAAGAGAAAATCACACTAGTACCTACTTTATTGGGTTCCTGGGTGTTGGGTAGAGGTAAGAGTAATGCCTCTTACTGAGAGTCCTCAGTAAATGTTGGTCATCACTACTCCAGGCCTTAGTCTCAATGTGGAGGACAGGAAAGCTTGTCTGCTGGTCTTGGCATGTAGTTTGTTCACAGCCTTCAAATATCTGCTACCATCTCTTCCCTGTAGCTGCCTTCTCTCCATCTTTCCATGTTTCCTGCTTTTCATCAAAATGTGATTTAAAAGTATTCTCTCTTTTTTTTTAAGTTTGTTTATTTTGAGAGAAAGAGACCACATGTAAGGGAGGGGCAGAGAGAGAGAAAGAATCCCAAGCAGGCTCTGCACTGTCAGCACAGAGCCCAGTCTAGGGCTCAAACTTACGAACCATGAAATCATGACTTGAGCCAAAATCAAGAGCCCAGTGTTTAACTGACTGAGCCATCAAGGCACCCTGATTTAAAAGTATTCCTGTGTGACCATCCTGACCAACCTAATGATGTAACCATTTCATTCCCTCCAGTGTTTCCGTTACTCTTAAATCAATTCTCACAATGGTGTCAATTTACAGTTCGTTTGCACACCGACTTTAATGTGTTTTCAAGTTTGTTTTTCCCACTGCTTTTTTTTGGTTATGATGTGGTGGAGAGGTAACTCGATCAGTGTTGGGAAATTTAAGTTACAATTCCTGCTCTGATATAACTAGCTATGTTGCTTTGGACTTCTACCCCCTTTATACAGTCTGAATCTTATTTTAATTCTGGAAAGCAGGGGCTTAGGCTAAGAATGAAAGCTAACACTGAGTAATTTTTGTGTGCTAGGTACTTTTCCATTAGTTTTACAATAACCTATGAATGAGCTCTATTAATTATGCCTATTTCATAAGGAGACGACTGAGACTTAGATTGCTAACTAATTTGCTTCTGCTGAGTCCTGTCTGTTCAATGTTTGTGTTTATACTTTTGTATCTGTAAGGATTCTAGAAGCTAATGAACTTCTTGGAATACAGACTATAGATATATATAGAGAGACTAAATATATATATTAATATTATATATATATATTTTTTATAAATAGACTCCATGCTCAATGTGGAGCTCAAAGCAGAGCTCAAACTCATTACCTTGAGATGAAGACCTGAGCTGAGATGGAGTCGGATGTTTGACTGACTGAACCACTAAGTTGCCCTTGTTTATTTGTATATTTAAAAAATATATCATTCTTATACAAAAGAAGGCCAATGGTCTTGATTATACATATATTTGAAAACTAAAAGCATTTAGGTCTCCTTTGAGGAACTGGAGCTAACCAAACTTTCAGTAAATTAAAAAAAACCCCTCATATATGGGTAAGATCACTATTAACTGTTTTGAAAGAATGCACTCAGTTCTTTTAACATTTGGTCTCAAAAAAGTTTTAAAAATATAAAACTCAGATTTTTGAATTCTAAAATTCTTTGGGGATTCTTAGTTCTTTCCATGCTTGTAGAACTAAGTCACTGGTAGTATTCAAGATGTTGTTGTTGTTCTTAACCTTTAAGAAATTATGTTGACATTGGGATAAAGTGTTTTATTTTTGTCTCAAAAATCTGAGAAATTGGTATTTACACAGTCTGAGGAAAACAGTCCATTTGAAATCTCAGAGAAAGACTATCTCCTACAATTGAGCTCATTAATTTTCCCATAATGTCAGAACTCTGAGCAAAATTGAAAAGATTTTAAGTTTGCTACTTCCTTCTTGAACATCCCTCTCTAAAAAGAATTATTCAGACCACCAGATAAAGTGGAAGTGCCTTCAGGGCTAGTCAAGATTCTAGAGAATTCAAACAAAATATTTCCTAACCTTTAGAGCAAAATAGATTTTCTTTTGTTTGATTTACCGTGCCTATCAACATTTCTTAGAATGTGATCCACATAATACTATTTCTTTGAAAAAACGATTTTGTGTTCAGATACATTTGAGTAATTCTGAGTGAAGCAAAACTAAAAAAAGATGTTTCAAACTGTAGTTCCTCTCAGAGTATTTAGTGTTGAAAATGCATTTACTTTTTTTCAATCAACAAATATTTGTTAAGCAAGTTCCACAGGCCAGACACTGTACTAGCTTTTGGGGAATAAAGAGGCCTCATTCCTGCCCTTAGGGAAGAAAGGGCTGTGAGAATCTTTGCCGACCTGCAATCAAATGTAAGGTATGCAGTTCCTCTTTATTTTTTTACTTTCTTCTTCCTTTTTTCTCCCTCCCTCCCTCCTTCCCTTCCTTCCTTCTTTCCTCCCTCCTTCTCTTCTTCTTTCTCCACCTCTTTACTTTCTCCTTCCTTCTCTCTCTCCCTTCTTCCTCCTTCCTCCTCCTTCTTCTTTTTTATTTTTTGATGTGTGTGTGTGTGTGTGTGTGTGTGTGTGTGTGTGTGTAGAGCATCTCTGGGAACCATGGTATCAGAAAAGGACACGGCTTTTTATGTTATCTGTCTAGACCTGGATTTGAAACTAAGTGCTTTAATTTCTATTGGGTACCTATGCCTTACAATTACTAAGTTCTAAACTATGTGCAAAGGTTCTGGGAAAGTTACAAAGATAAACAGGAACTTTGTCCACAAAGAGGTTATGATTTGAATGGGATATAAGGTATGTATTTTTTACCCATGATATAAGGTAGAAAACGAATAAAGATCATAAGAGCATTATGAATCACTATAAGCACAATTAACCTTGTATTTTCAGTTTAAAATTTCATTCATTTGAAATAATAAGGACCTTTCATGAACATCTGAAGACTATGCCACAGCGAATCTAATTTCTGAAAGAAAAAATATGTCGTTGCCAAACATATCAAAAACATGCACATCTATACTTTTGTTATATATCTAACAAGTTTACATTTTTTGTTAAAATTAGGCATTAGTTAAACTGCGAATGCTATTTCTACTAATAAACCATTTGAATAATTTGTATTGTACTTGCCAACTTTCAATCTGATTTTATATCTCTTTTGTCATTTGTTCCTTGTAACAAGTAGATGTGGTAAGAATAGCATTTATTTTTTTATGTTTATTTACTTTGAGAAAGAGAGAGAGAGAGAGACAATGCAAGGGAAGGGAAGGGATAGAGAGAGAGGAGAGAGAGAATTCCAAACAGGCCTCTTCCTATCAGCACTGAGCCTGAAGCAGGGCTCTATCTCAGGAATCCTGTGATCATGATCTGAGCAGAAACCAAGAGTCAGACTTAACTAATGGAGCCACCCAGGGGCTCCTGGTAACAGCATTTCTATTTGACAGATGAGAAAACTAAGGCTCAAGATAATTGGGGGATTTACCCAATTCAGCCAATGGGGTAGAGTTGGAAATAAAACCCCAGCTTATTGGTTCCGTTTCTGTGTTCTTTTTTACAGATCGTGGTTTCCCACCTTTTGGGCTTCACAGTCTGAGAAAGGCTACACATTTATTGCAAGAGATTAGAGAATCCAAATATAAACCAAATATTAGCTTATACTAAAGAAATATATTTTCAAACATATATTCACTGTTATTTCTCTCCCTCTTTTTAAAAATATTTTATTTATTTTTGAAAGAGAGAGAGACAGCGTGAGCAGGGGAGGGACAGAAAGAGAGGGAGACACAGAATATGAAGCAGGGTCCAGGCTCTGAGCTGTCAGCACAACGTGGGACTCAAACCCACGAACCATGAGATCATGACCTGAGTCAAATTTGGACACTTAACTGACTAAGCCACCCAGGCGCCCCCACTATTATTTCTCTATCTAGTTAAGATATTATGGTGACTTATATAATGTAGTTTTATTTAATAATGTACTTCATATCCTTTTTGTCATAAATTTTCTTCAACTATTATATGGAGTATTTATTATTACTATTATTTTAAAGTTTATTTAGTTTTGAAGGAGAGACAGACAGAATGAGTGGGGCAGGGGCAGAGAGAGAGGGACACACAGAATCCAAAGAGGCTCCAGGCTTTGAGCTGTCAGCACAGAGCCCAACATGGGGCTTGAACTTACAATATGTGAGATCATGAACTGAGATGAAGTTGGGCGTTTAACCAACTGAGCCACCCAGGCGCCCATCATCATCATCATCATTATTAATATTATTATTAACATGGAAAAGGAATATTTGCTGCCTACTCCTCTACAAGGAAAATTACCAACTATTTTAAATAAAATGCAAGTCAACTGAAAACAACATTTCAAGAGAATCTTTTTTTTTTCAACTTCCTTCGGGTCAATGCTTTGGAAGTGTGTGGTTTCTTTGTATTCCAAAGTGCTATTTTTAGTCTGCACCCAAAGGCCTGGAATTCTCATATTGACACAGATGACCAACTTTTCCTTTTGACTGAGCTGTTGATGTGATAGGATACAGAAGTCTGTTTCCACCATTATTTTTGCGATTGCTTTTATGAGATAATGCAATATTTATAATTCGGTGCCAGAAAACAAAAAAAATCTTATAATTTTATATCAGATTAAACAAAAACTGTTTCTGTTACTGTTAACATGAACTGATAAAAATTTTTCCATTTCACTCCTCAATAAGAAGAAGCAGCTTTTGAACTGGGTTTCTAAAAATCTGTGTTATCTTAGGCCAGAGCAAAACAATGGTAGACCACGGGGAAGAATACTACACAAGAGAAGGTCAAAATAAAGAAGAGAATCATGGGGTGCCTGGGTGGCTCAGTTGGTTAAGTGTCTGACTTCGGTTTAGGTTATGATCTCATGGTTTGTGAGTGTGAGCCCTGTGTAGGGCTCTGTGCTGACAGCTCAGAGCCTGGAGCCTGCTTCAGATTCTGTGTCTCGCTCTCTCTCTGCCTTTCCCCTGCTCCCACTCTCTCTCTCTCAAAAATAAATAAACATTAAAAAGAGTTTTCTTAAATGATAGAGAATCATATTTGCCCCCATCTATCTACCCGCCTCTCCATATATCTTTCATTGCCAGGACATTTTTGCCAGTGCAAGGAAGTACTATTAAGAACCATGGTCAAGAACAAAAATGAACTACTGGGACCTCATCAAGATAAAAAGCTTCTGCAACGCAAAGGAAACAATCAAAAAAACTAATAGGCAACCGACAGAATGGGAAAAGATAGTGGCAAATGGCATATCAGATAAAGGGCTAGTATCCAAAATATACAAGGAGCTCACTAAACTCCATACACCAAAAATGAATGATCCAGTGAAGAAATGGGCAGAAGACCTGAATAGACACTTCTCCAAAGAGGACATCCAGATGGCCAACAGGCACATGAAACGATGCTCAGTGTCACTCATCATCAGGGAAATTCAAATCAAAACCACACTGAGATACCACCTCACACCGGTCAGAGTGGCTAAAATGAACAAATCAAAAGACTATAGATGCTGGCGAGG
>PJEM01015468.1:6235-29972 GCA_004023845.1 Helogale parvula
GAAAAGTCATGGGCTAGATGTGGCCCATGGCCATAGTTTGCCAACCACTATATTTTATGATATGTATCAATAAATACAACCAACTTAAAAGCTCTCCGGATTTCTCACTAATTTATAAGTGTAAAGGGACCCCACAAACAAAAACATTGAAAAATACTGTTCTACCTGAAGTATGAACATTTTATCATCTTCAGAAGGAATTTTAGACATAGAAAAAGGGAAAAGAGATGTGTTGGGGAGAGAGCCCGTCATCCTGCTCCAGTTCCCTAGGGGGATGGATCCCACAAGCAACGAATGGCTTGGGAAGGTGAGATTCTGAGCACAACTGCACTCCACACTGACATTTCCAGTCACCTCTGGAATCTACCTCATCTAGAAAAAGCCTCAGTTTGGGGCCACATGTGGGGCCACTGCCACTCTCATGAACCCATTCAAATGGACAAATAAATAAAATACCACTTTCACAAAGACAAAAGTCACACGATGCCAAAGCGCATCTGTAGGATACCCTCCAACCAGTACCAGTGAAACAGCAATGGGTTCTCTTGTACTCAGCCCCTTGGCAAGACAGGACCACATGGGGGTGATCCTCACACAAGCAAACCATATCAAACCTAGAGAGCATACAGAAGATTCCTGACTGCTCAGAGCATGCCAGTTATTGAAGACTCAATAGGCTTGGCAAAGGGCTGGCTCCTCAGCCCTCAGTTTTCACTGGAACTGAGTCACACCTCCAAATCTTATGACAAATGAGGTTTTATTAACTTTGAAGAGTGCCAGCTCATTTCCTGGGTTCTAAGCCAACCTGACATAATAGAGTCCTTCAAAAAAAAAATAATAATAACCCAAAAACCCAACAACTCAAAAAGTTGGTATAATGTCCAAAATATTTCAAAGAATGAACACTTCTTAATTTGTTAAGTTCTATGTCACTCTGCTCTAATAGGATAAAAGCCTATCATTAGAGACCCAAGGCAAACTCAGAACACCTGCCATCACCTTCTTGCCTGCTGGACCTTTTTTCTTTGACTGGTTTTTATTTTTTTCCTTCTAGCAATGCTTTGTGTGACAAAAAGTGTTTTCTGGTGCCTTTCACACAGTTGGTTCTCCTGTCCACCAGTCTTCTGGGTATTTTCAGTTCACTCCCTTGATGATTTTATTAGATCAACATTATCAAGCTGTGAGGTTCTGCAACATGGAATGTCAACACAAACAGATACGTCTAGAATAGCAGTGTTCCCTCTCTGCCAGTAGTAAGCATCCACACCCTGTCAACACACACACACACACCTGCCTTTCCACAGTCACAAAGCTATTCAATTGAACCCTTCTCTTTATAATTCTGTTTTAGCCTCACTGACTGGCAAAACACAGCAAAAGCTGGAGGTTCCAGCTTTGTCCTTGCTCTTAAAAGGGACAAGATCACCAGAGAAGCAAGGCAAACACAAACTACCCACATGCAAAGAAATGGCAGTCTGCCTCTCAAGGGACAGACCGAGCAAACTGTCTGCTTAAAGAGGGTAAAAGTAGCTTTGAGACAAGAGCGCATAGTCTTGAATGGTAGAGAAAAGTGCCTTCTTAGAGCAGAGTGTGTGCAGTGCGACACCTCAAGTCATGAGCAGAGAGTGTGTTCCTGGGGCTAGGGCAAGAAAGAAGGGAACTGACACCTGTGCAAGAGACTTGCAGTGCATTTGAACTTGAGCAAAGTAATATGGCTCCCCCTAAGTGAAGGGGGAGCTTTGTGGAGTCAGGAGGTGGTGTCCAGGAAAACTGAGGCTTGGATCGTGGAGGAAGGTCCAAAGTCCAGCATGTTTGATGAGACAAGGAGGACACATCACTAAGGTTTCAGCAAAAGCAGGTATTTATACCCTCAGCTGACCAGGAAATCTAGGATTTTCAGGTTGACAAGGACAGAATCACACAGGCCATAATGCTAATCTATTCTGAGTAATAGCCTAACTTACACTTTTTGAGTTAACCAGGACAGATTACTTGGCCTTTTTGAACTTTTCTCATTTATAAAATGGGATAATAGCTCTGGCTTCCATAACAAAATGCCATAGACAGGGAGGGTTAAACAGAAGTGTATTTCTCACAATTCTGGAGGCTGGAAGTTCAAGATCAGGGTGCCAGAATGGTCAGGTTCTGGGGAAGGACTTCTCTCTGATTTATAAATGGCCACTTCTTCACTGTGTTCTCACATGGTGGGGAGAGAACATGTGAGCGCAGGTCTTTTCCTATCTTATAAGGACACTAATCAATCCCACCACCAGGGCTCCAACCTTACGGTCTCTCTCATCTAAACCTCATCACCTCCCAAAGGCCAATTTCCAAAACCATCACATGGGGGTGGGTCAGGGATTTGTTAGCTAGGATGCAACAGGAAATTACTCAAATAAGAAGACTGAAAGCTATATGCA
This sequence comes from Helogale parvula, assembly GCA_004023845.1. Lineage (NCBI taxonomy): Eukaryota > Metazoa > Chordata > Mammalia > Carnivora > Herpestidae > Helogale > Helogale parvula. Next base: position 8,656 of record PJEM01015468.1, read on the forward strand.
GAAGGAAGGAAGGGAAGGGACAAAAGTAGGGAAAGAACGTGTTTTGTTTTGCGGAAGCAACACTTTCAGCCAGAAGTCACCCAAGTAAGTGTTTCACCTGATAACTCCTTGCTAGGTGTGTCTCACCTGACAGTTCTTTACAGGAGCCGGTTGGAGCTGAATTGGAGCTGAGGACCTATGCAGAAGCTCCCCTCAGTTGTCCAGAAGTTACTTTTAGCTCATTATAATACCAAGATCTCCTCCTATCGACAGAGCTTTCTGCCATGTTTGGAACGTATGATGTATGCACTAGCGGGCTGACAGGCTAGGCATGTGCAACTGGACCAAAGTGCCTAAGCGAGCTCCCTGCCCCCACCTCTAATACACTGCACAAAAGCCTCCTGTACTAACCCCAAAGGGAGACAGTGCTTCATGAGCTATCTCCCCATCTCTTTACTTGTGACAAGCAATGAAAAGTTCTTTGCTTTCACCATTTCCTTGGGTTGTGTGCAATTTGATGCACCCCAAACAGCAAAGCCCTTGGGTTTGGTTATAGATTCCACATACAGATTTGGAGGAGACACATTCAGTGCACAGCAAGTGCCTACCACAGAGAGCTGTGATGATTCAGTGAAGCTTACACACACAGGGCTAATTTAGCACAGTGCCCGCCACATCCCTGGAAATCATTAAAGATGACTATTTTTCTTATTCTTATTTGTTTTAGGAAGTGAGCAAAGGAAGTATTTCTATAAGCCAGTACCACTGTTCACCCAGAGGTGTGTTTGGCAGGCAGCTGCGATGGCATTTCAACAGGAATCTGTTGCCTTTTACTGGAAGGTAGCCACGCCTTGTTCTCTGATCCCAGGAACCAACATTCCCCATATCCATGTCAGAGGTGCTACACAGAGGTCAGAATTACTGGGAAAGGCAGTCTTCACATGCCCTGCTGTCAGCACCTCCTTGGCAACTGGGTAAAGACAAGGATCCCCCCTGGGTGTAAGAATCTAGGCAGGAGCCTGTGACTAGATGGTGAGGCATCCTCACTTTGTCTTTTCCCCCATAACATGGACCAGTGGTTCTCAAACTTGAGTGTAAACCAGAATCCCCTGGAAAACGTGTTAAAACCCACCTCCAGTGTTTATGACTCAGCAGGTCTGAGATGGGCCTGAGAATCTGCATTTCTAACTAGTTTCCAGACGATGATGCCACTGCTGGCTTTGGAACTACACTTTCGAGAATCACTGATGTAGACTGTGAAACAGAAGCTCCAGTAGCTTATTTCCCATAACAGTCTGATAATTTTTTTAAAATTTTTTAACATTTATTTTATTTATTTTTTAGAGACAGACAGAGCATGAGGGTGGGAGGGGCAGAGAGAGACGGAGACACAGAATCTTAAACATACTGGAAAGGTAGCATCACTTTGAAAAGTAGAAGTGATCTCTTGTTATATTTTAGGTAAGAAAAAAGTAAAGCTCAGACAAGTTTAGAATATGTTCCCAGGGTGTATGAGAGGAATTGTCAAGCTTTTGAAAACTAGAATTTGAATGGCAGGAGGGGTTGGAATTCTAAACTATCAACTAGATGATAATCTATCCCTTTTTCTCCAGCATTTTCTCTGACTTTGGACAGTCTTATCTTATCTCTGACACCTGGTGTGAAAACAAAGTATGTCAAACACTTGTTCAATTCCCACCCTTATGTTGCTCTAGGAAATAATTTGATTGACTCTTGTTTGTGCAAAGAATTCTTGGCTTCCTGTCTCCGTCTGGTTTTGAATTTCTCACTGCACCAAACTGGAAGCACAGCAGGTGGAAACATCAAATGCTTTTTCTCCACCTGCACAACACTGGAGGCCATCCCCAGGGAATTCCTGCTGCTCCCTGTATTTCCAGATCTTTGCCCCTCCACCCAGGCTTGCCTGGGGTACAGGTTTTTTGGGCCCCTCCTTATGAATACATTTCTCTGAAGTATACCAAGCCACACTCAGCTGTTTCTCAGACACCCCAAGCACTTAATCTTTACTTGTTCTTTATGGGAGAGTAGGCTGTTGCCACAGCTATGCTTGACAGGGGTCTGTTCCCTTCCCTTCCTAGGGAGGTTTGAACCCACAGACTTGAACCCAAAGGCATAACTATATAACATAAAAGGACTTTTACTCAGTTTACAACTTGGATTTTTCAATCCAGGATTCGGGTCTTCATGGAGTCCCTCTTTTTGAAGAAACTCAGTGGCACCGTCCCAGGTTCCACCAGGACACTAGCCAACCATCACCTTCTCTAAAGACATTAGCTTCTCTCAAACTAAGCACTACCACCAGTGAACCCATGAAAGAATTCTTCTAATATAGCCCTTTTATTCTTCTTTGATGGGACAGAGGTAACTCCAACACAAAAGGGTAAATTTAAAGATTTTTTTCAGGTCATCTTCAATCTGTGTTTTCCTTCCTATTGGGTGATCAGAAAGCCTTCAAGTACCCTAAACAAACTTGCCATATTCAACTCATATGCACTTGATCTAGTTCAATGGTTCTCAACTGGGGGCAATTCTGGACATTTGGCAATGTTCAAAGACATTCTTGGTTGTTCCAACTGGGGTGAGGGATACTCCTGACATTCAGTGGATAGAAACCAAGGATGCTACTGAACATCCTACAAAGCTCAAAACAGCCCCACCACAAAGTATTACCCAGCTCCAAATGTCAGTGGTGCCAAATGGGAGAAATCCTGACAAATGACAGCCCAGAGGGAATGGACAACCATGCTCCCAAAGACTCGGTTCCTGTGAACAGGAGGGTAATGGTCAGAATCTCTGGCTAAATTTCCAACCTAGAAAAAGCTCCTAGAACAGCTGTGATTCTTCACATTCACATGAAAAGAATGAGAATTTGAAGTTATGGCATCATCCTTAGAAGATGGGTATCTTAAGTTAGGTCCTCCCAGAAGGAAAAAATATAAGTGGTTCATTTAGGAGGTAATCCCAGGAAAACTCAGTAGGGGAGTAGAGAGGTAAGATAGGAAGAGGGAAGTGATCCAAGGGTGTTGTCATCAATCAAATTACTACTGTAGACAACAGAAGCTTAATCCTACCAAAGAATGCTGGGAAAGACCTAGAACACTGTGTTTAGCTATCCCAACTGAGAGGCAAGGGAGCAGAGCCATTTATTAACACATCCTGTCAGTCACAGTTTAGGGCTCCCAAGGGCAACTGATTCCTCAGCTCTTGTAGCTGACCCAAACACAGGTCCAGTTGGCCCCCAAGCAAAATCCTCACTCAAAAACTCTAAAGTGCTGACCCTTGAAAGTCAGGCTGGTGCATGAAACTGATAGGCCTAAGTGGCTAAGGATGCATCTCCTACAGTGGGATTGCTAGGTGTGCCTGTTTTCTACATCGTATTTCTCTCATGTTTGGACTCTTACAATGAGCATTTTTAATATCAGTAGCAAGAAGAAAACACTTAAAACCTACAATACTGAAGGGAAATGCAAAAAGCATTAATTAAAAGATAGGAGTAAACATAGCTTTTGATATTAGTTAAGCTCTACAATTTAAAATTAAGAACAGGCAATTCAGGGGCGCCTGGGTGGCTCAGTCGGTTAAGCATCAGCTTCAGCTCAGGTCATGATCTCACGGTTCATGGGTTTGAGCCCCGCGTCTGGCTCTGTGCTGACAGCTAGCTCAGAGTCTGGAGCCTGCTTCCGATTCTGTGTCTCCTTCTCTCTCTGACCCTCCCCTGCTTGTGCTGTCTTTCTCTGTCTCTTAAAAATAAATTAAAAACATTTAAAAAAAAAAGAACAGGCAATTCAAAACCATTCTTTACCCAATATGAAATAGAGGTGATCTAACTTGCAGAGTTGGTAGATCTGCCGTCTCAACGTGCCACAATGCTCTGACTGCATAAAGCTCCTGGACTGGATGGGATGAGGAAGCCAAGACAGAGGTCCCAGTTTCCTAAACTTCAGGCCCTGGCTTGAATTACCAGTCTATAAAATTTGAAAATCCAAACTTATAAAAAGTACTGCCCCAAGTTTCAATTTTAAAAAAAAATCTATTCTATTAACAAAGTAATTCAAGCAGAGACAAGAATGTTACAGGAAAACTAACTGATTTTAGTCAACACTGGAGCATTAAAGATATCCAGTCCATTTGACAAGACCTCACTTTCCAAAGTCTTGTGTTTTATCAATTCATATACAATATAACTAAGAACTCTAAGCCTTATCAACCATCAAATATTGTCACCTTTTTTTTTTGCATTACTTTTTAATGCCCAAGAATCTGAACTTCCACTAATACTCATAAAAGAAACTGAACTTGTTTTGACTGTATTAACTAACACAAGGTGAACTAATTTAAATTATAATACTATTCAGAAAAATTCAATATTAGTCTGGGATTAATTGTAGCACTTTCCCTATCAAAAGAAAGTTATCAGTTATTCTAAACAATAAAAATAGTTTGAAGAAAATTTTCAGACTTGAAAAGTACCTCAGAAAATAATCATTTATTGATGTACATATTCATTTATTCACTACTTAGCTCCAATTTAAAAGATCAATTATGAATATGTGGGAATGATAAAGTGTGGAGATTTTTGTGACGCCAAATGAGGATGATATTAGTAAAGCCCAAAACAATACACAAACACACACGCTTGTCTTTTTAAATTCATAATCATATTTCAGACATGTTCATTTAGCATAAAATATGACATATGTATCATTTTAACTAGAAACGCACATCTCTTTGAAATATTAACTATTCAATAGTTAATGAAAAATAAGGAGGTTCTTAAAAAGTGGAACAGGAATAGATTTATTACCACAGTATCAACTCAAGAACTTAAAGTATCAGCTATGTCACTGCAGAGTAAGAAGCACATTCCAACAAAAATAAGTCTCAAAGGACAGTTTTTCTGCTTTTGCTTATTCCCAACACCAGACATGTGGGTCACCTCATCCAAGAGTCTATGGATACACATCACTAAAAGAGTTCTTTAGGGGCGACTGGGTGGCTCAGTTGGTCAAGCATCCGACTACCACTCAGGTCATGGTCTTGCAGTCCATCAGTTCAAGCCCCACGAGGGCTCTGTGCTGACAGCTCAGAGCCTGGAGCCTGCTTCAGATTCTGTGTCTCCCTCTCTCTCTACCCCTCCCCCGCTCATGCTCTGTCTCTGTCTCTCAAAAAATAAACATTAAAAAAGAGTCCTTTAAGCTAAAAATTAAAGAAGGTAAAATATAACTTCATGAGAGTGGCTAAAACTCACATTTTAGTATGTGAAAGACAAACATTTTTTTTATGGCTGACTCAGAGCAAAATGTACAGAGTAAAACATGTTCTGATACCTGCTTCCTACTCCTATCACTGTGGTCAAGACCTCAAGTCTTCAACCTGACCCTTTCTGGACCCTTCTTAAGTATGTCTCATGATCATGACATTTTTCTCCTATGTCATTGCTCCACTGAAATTTCTCTTTATTTTTTTTAAATTTTTTTTAATGTTTTATTTATTTTTGATACAGAGAGAGACAGAGCATGAGAGGGGGACGGGCAGGGAAAGAAGGAGACACAGAACCGGAAGCAGGCTCCAGGCTCTGAGCTAGCTGTCAGCCCAGAGCCTGACGCCGGGCTCGAACCCACGAACGTGAGATCTGACCTGAGCCGAAGTCGGAGGCTTAACCGACTGAGCCACCCAGGCGCCCTTCTCTTTATTTTTTTAAGGCATCTTACAAACGGGCGATCATTTCAAAACTTCTTTTGCAAACTGTATTCAAGATGATGCAGGGAAGTGATGCTTTCATTCACCACCCTGCTCCATAAAAAAAGCAATGATAAAGTGTAAAGACAGAGAAACAAAAGTATAAACTTGGTGTCAAAAACCCCCAAAAATCTCTATGGACCAGAAAAGAATATAAGTGCTAAGCAGTGAACTGGGCTGAAGTTGCAGACTTATTGGGGTCATGACAAAAGTATGCAGCAGACCACCTGCAAAGGCTCCCACTGGTCAAAGATTGAACAACTGGAACAAAAAAGAATAATATCCACAAAAAACTGAAACACAGTAAAACTGAAAAATCCAGAGTTGATAATAATACTTTTTTTTTCAAGTTTATTTATTTTGAGTGAGACAGAGAGCATGCAAGCAGGGAAGGGGCAGAGAGAGAGGAAGAGAGAGACAACCCCAAGCAGGCTCCACACCACTAGCACAAAGACCAATGCAAGGCTCAAATGCATGAACCATGAGATGATGACCTGAGTCAAAATCAAGAGTCAGATGCTTAACCAACTGAGCCATCCAAATGCCCCAATAATACTTTTTTAAAAAATTAGTAGCCTCTTGTAAATTCTAGAGAATCAGGACACCTGGGTGGCTCAGTCGTCTGAGTGTCTGACTTGAGCATTTGTGAATTTAAGCCCCAAACTGGGGTCACAGCTGTCAGCCTGTCATCACAGAGCCCACTTCAGATCCTGTCCCCCTCTTCCTGCCCCTCCCCCACTTTTAATAAATATTAAAAGAAGGGGGCTAACATGGCGGAAAAGTAGGTGATCCGAAGTTCTCTCATCTCTCAAACACCGCAGTATTGAGACCAAAGGACTTTGAACTTCAAGAGTCCGGGCAGCAAAGTGACAGAGACACCTCCAAGGACCCACCAGGACAACCTGACAGGCCATAGGTATGTGATTGCGAATTGGGAGAAATAAAACAGGCAGCAGAGTAATGGAGGGGAGGGATTTCCTTCTCTGGAGAGACAAAGGGAAGAGAAAGAGAGGCTGGGGAAGCGTAAGACTGTATCTAGACAAGAGAAAAACCATGGACCGGGACAGAGAAAGATCCAATCTCTAACTTCAGGGCTTTCTCTGGACTGGGGCCAGCTGCCTTGTTTGCACAGCTGAGAAGGAGAGTCGGTCCCAGGCTCGGTAACTAGTTCAGAGGCACAGTCCACAGTGGGAGAAAGCAATCCCCTCCCTGGAGTGCTATGAGAAAAAGGTATATAGCCATTCAAAGGACAAGGACCCTGCTTCTGCCAGCCAGCCACAGACCATACATCGGGCAGTGTGGAGTGGCCCTGCCAGGGCAGAGGAGTGGGAACCTTAAAGATCAGGGTTTAAGCCCCAGCTGAGCACCAGGCAGATATGGGAGTCATGGAGCGGGACAAACTGCACACAGTGCAGGGCGCCTCTTTCCCAGAACCAGGGTAGCTGGAGTAGGACTCTTTAAGACATCAGGGCTTAAATCCCAGCCAAGCGCCAGGAAAGCACAGGAGTCAGCAGAGCTGGACAAACTACCTAATTTGCATCCGCAGCACAGTGAGGACAGCTTGAACAGAGTGGTTTGGGACACCTGGTCTGTGGAGGAGAGACTGGGGTGTCACCATCTTTCTCCCCCTCACCAACAAGGTGGGGCTTCAGGGAACAGATAATGGGCCCACAGGAGAGGCAAGACCTGCCTACACCAAACCACAGCCCGCCACAGGCGGTAACTGCTTGTCTATTGAAGCAGGATTGATGCTGAGGAACCAGACAGCACCCTCTCCTCCAGACCAGCACTGTTGCATTGCCTGGTTTAATTCTTGGACAATTCTTATTACATATATATATATATACATATATATATATATTCTTCCTTCCTTTTCTCCTTATCTCTTCCCTCCTCCTCTAGTCTGGTTATTCTCCTTGTTGGTTTAAGCAGACACAATCTATTCTCCTTATACATGTTCTACACCTCCTTCTTTATTTTCCTTTCTCCCTCTCCAGATTAAGCTGCAGAGTTTCTTTGGTCATTTTTACTCTCCTTTCTTTTTCCTCCTGCCCCTGTCATTTCTCTCCTTGTATGGGATAACGCCATACACCAGCACTGCCTCCACCCTGTTGTTTACTTGTAGCTGGTGTTTCCAGTTTCTTGTTTTTGTTTTTTGTTTGTGTGTTTTTGTTTGTTTTCCTTTCGAGGCCTACTTCAACAAACAAATCAAAGCACACCTGGTGGAGGATCCAAACCTTTACTACCAGTAGGGAGATAAAGTAAGCAAAGTCACAACACTCCAAAAAACACCTCCTGACGGGCCAGGCCCTGGACAGTGTATGACCCTCTTTCATATGATAGCGCTCGCAGGTGCAAGGCACATAACAAGCTTTTAAAACACATAAGGGACAGAAAACTGCCAAAGTTAGGAAACAGAAGAATTCTCCACAAAAGAAGTTCCAGAAAGAAATGACAACTAAAGAAATGATCAAAACAGATATAAACAATATAACTCAACAAGAATTTAGAATCATAGCCATAAGATTAATCACTGGGATTGGAAAAAAGCATAGAAGACAGCAGAGAATCTATTGCTGCAGAAATCAAGGAACTAAAAGGTAGTCATGAGGAATTTAAAAATACTGTAAATGAGGTACAAAATAAACTAGAGGTGTTAATAGTGAGGACTGAAGAGACAGAGGGGAGAACAGGTGAAATAGAAAATAAAATTATGAAAAAAGGGGAAGCTGAGAAAAAGAGATTTAAAAAATTCTGGACCACAAGGGGAGAATAGAGAACTAAGTGATTTGATGAAATGGAATAATATCCCTATCATAGAAGTTCCAGAAGAAGAGAGAAAGGGGCAGAAGGTGTACTTAACAAAAGAACTGAGAACTTCCCCCATCCGGGGAAAGAAACAGATAGTGAAATCCAGGAGCAAAAAGAACTCCCTTCAGATGTAACTTGAATCAATCTTCTGCAAGACATATCATAGTGAAACTGGGAAAATACAATGATAAAGAGAGAATTCTGAAAGCAGCTAGGGGCAAACAGGCCTTAACCTACAAAGGTAGACACATAGGAGTAGTAGCAGACCTGTGCACTGAAGCTTGGCAGGCCAGAAAGGAGTGGCAGGAAATAGTCAACGTGCTGAATAGGAAAAATATGCAGCCAAAAATCCTTTGTCCAGCAAGCCTGTCATTCAGCATAGAAGGTCCCAAACAAAAACTGAAGGCATTCATCACCTACAAGAGATCCTAAGGGGGACTCTGAGTGTAATGTTGCAAAGACCACAAAGGACCAGAGATATCACTACAAGCATAAAACCTACAGATAACACAATGACTCTAAATCCATATCTTTCAATAATAACACTGAAAGTAAATGGACTAAATGATCCAATCAAAAGACTTACGGTATCAGAATGGATAAAAGAAACACAAGACCCATCTATTTGCTGTCTACAAAAGGCCCATCTCAGACCTGAGGACATCTTCAGATTGAAAGTGAGGGGATGGAGAACCATCTACCATGCTACTGGAAGTCAAGTGTGAGCTGGAGTGGCCATACTTACATCAGACAAACTAGGCATCACAATCCCAGACTTTAGCCTCTACTACAAAGCCGTCAATCATCAAGACAATACGGTATTGGCACAAAAACAGACACATAGACCAATGGAATAGAATAGAGAACCCAGAATCAGACCCACAAATGTATGGCCAACTAATCTTTGACAAAGCAGGAAAGAATATCCAATGGAAAAAAAAACAGACTTCTTTAGCAAATGGTGCTAGGAGACCTGAACAACAACATGCAAAAAAATGAAACTAGACTACTTTCTTACACTATACACAAAAATAACCTCAAAATGAATGAAAGACCTAAATGTGAGACAGGTAACCATCAAAAGCAGGCAACAACCTCTTTGACTTCAGCCACAGCAGTTTCTTGCTTGACACATCTCCAAAGGCAAGGAAATTAAAAGCAAAAATGAGGGGCGCCTGGGTGGCTCAGTCGGTTAAGCCTCTGACTTTGGCTCAGGTCAGATCTCACGTTCGTGGGTTCGAGCCCGCCGTCAGGCTCTGGGCTGACAGCTAGCTCAGAGCCTGGAGCCTGCTTCTGGTTCTGTGTCTCCTTCTCTCTCTGCCCCTCCCCCTCTCATGCTCTGTCTCTCCCTGTATCAAAAATAAAATAAAACATTAAAAAAAATTTTTTTAATTAAAAAAAAAGCAAAAATGAACTATTGGGACCTCAGCAAGATAAAAAAGCTTCTGCACTGCAAAGGAAACAATCAACAAAACTAAAAGAAAACCAGCAGAATGGGAAAAGATATTTGCAAATAGTATATTGGATAAAGGGTTAATATTCAAAATCTATAAAGAACTTATTAAACTCAACACCTGAAAAGCAAATAATCCAGTGAAAAAATGGGCAGAAGACATGAATAGACACTTTTCCAAAGGTGATATCCAGAGGGTAAACAGACACAGAAAGGATGGTCAATGTCACTCATCATCAGGGAAATACAAATCAAAACCACATTGAGATACCACCTGACACTGGTCAGAGTGGCTAAAATGAACAACTCAGGAAACAACAGATGCTGGCACAGATGTGGAGAAATGGGAACCCTCTTGCGCTGTTGGTGGGAACGCAAACTGGTGCAGCCACTCTGGAAAACAATATGGAGGTTCCTCAAAAAATTTAAAATAAATGGGGGGGGGGCGGAGGTGGGGACACAAACATGCAGTCCATAACAGGACTTGTACCAAGCCTTTTGCATTTATTCCTAAAAATTAAAAAATTTAAGTGATTTACGAGGTTAAATTAATTTGTAGATTCTTTTAAATTTTCTAAGTGTATAATCCTGTCATCTTCAAATAAAGGCAGTTTTCTTATTTTTCAGTCCTTACACCCTTTACTTCTTCCTTACCTTTTTCCCCAAACTCAAAGGGAAAGTATAGTGTTTGCAGCAGGATTTTAGTAATTACCCTTCTCAGACTGAGGATGTTCCCATCTATCCCTAGTTTACCCACAGATTTTATCATGAATGAATGCTGAATTTCATCAAATGCTTATTTTGCATCTATTGAGAAGATCTATGGAAATGCCCCCATTCCCCTTCCTAGCACTAGTTATCTGTACCTTTTCTATTGTTTCCTTGGTCTTACTGCTAAAGGTTTTGTTAATTTTATTAATATTTGGCTTCACTGATTTTCTCTATTGTACCTTTGTTTCCTATTTCATAGATTTCTACTCTTCATTACCTCTTTCTTTTCCTCCCTTCGTCTCTGGATATAATTTGCTCTTTTTTTCCAGCTCCTTGAGGTAAAAGTTCAGATTACTGGCTCAGATTTTCTTCTTTTTTAATATGAACATGTTAAGGATATGTTTCCTTCTATGTAGTATGTTAGCTACATTCCATACATTATATCATATCTTCATTCAATTCAGAATATTTTCTAATTTTTAGTATGATTTCTTCTTTGGCTCACAGATCATTTAGAAGCATAATCCTTAATTTTCAAATATATGGGAAATTTCTAGTAATCTTTTTTCCAGTTAATTATCTAGTTACCTTTCAAGTTTATGTTGTGACCAGAGATTTTACCAAAATTTGCTTTATGGTCTATGGTCCATTTTTTTTTAAATTCTGCATGTGGGTTTGTAAAGAATTCTACAGATATTCAGTGCAGTATTCTACAGGCTGATTAGGTTGTTTATTAATTATGTTACTCAAAATTTCCACACCTTTGTAATTTTTCTGCTTATTCTATGTTAACGGTATGTTAACATCAACAACTAAGGGAGTCAGTTTTTCTACTACATTTAGTTTCTATCAATTTTAACTTTATGTATTTGATACTATGCTATTATATACAAAATGGGAATTGTTATATCTTTTTGGTACATCAAAACTTTATCATCCTTTTACTTTTAATTTTTCTGTACCCTTATATCTGAGACAGATCTCCTGAAATTTTCATAGAGTTGATAATTTTAGTCCATTTATATTTGATGTAATGACTAATTGTTTTAGATTAAATCTACTATCATAGTAAGTACTCTTTACTTGCCCTGCTCGTTCTGTGGTTCTTGTTTTCTTTTTTCCTACCTTTCAGATTTGATTTTTTTTTTTAGTAATTTTTATTAATCCAACTTCTTGCCCATTAGTTCAGAAGTTATATACTCTTTTAGTGGTGACTCTACATAGAAAGCTTCATCCTTTGACTTACAAAAATCTAATACTCATTACTGCTTTTATCCTTTGATGGACAAAATACCTTAGAATGCTTTAATGCCATGTATCTCCCCTTAACAAGATTGGTGTTATTTTGTCATGTGTTTTACAAGGTTTTATTTATTTATTTGCTTTAGAATTACCAATATACTTTTCTTTTGGGAGGGTGGATCTTCATTCTTCCCAAACTTACATCTGAATTTTCTTCTGTCTAAAGAAAACCTTTTAGAATTTCTTTTTGTATGAATCTGCTGACAAATTCTCTAAATTTAGTTCTTGCCTAAAATGCCTTTATCTTGATTCCGGGATTATCTTTTCAACAGGCTTAGATTTCTAGATTGGTAATGGCCCTTTTTCAACACTTTAAAATATGATTCCATTGTCTTCCAGTTTCCATCATTTTCTATCAGTTGCCAGTTCAATTGTTGCTTCTTTGAAGGCAATCTATCTTTTTTTAACCTGGGTTTCTTTCTTTTTTTACCTTTGGTTTCAGTAATATTACTAGAATGTGCCTTTCTTTATATTACTTTGTTTCAGATTTGTAGGCAGTTCTTTATGGGTTGATGAATTTCATCAGCAATAGAAAATTCTTATATTTAGTTAATTAAGATTTGTTTCTACTCCATTCTCTTTCTTCCCTCTTTATGGAACTATAATTACACATAAGTTAGAGGTTTTTACTTCATCTTCCATATCTTCTTCTATCCTCTCTTCTCATTTTCCATTCTTCTGGTTTCTACAAATTTCACTCTGGAGAGTGTCTTTAATCCATCAGGCAGCTCACTAATTCTCTCATCAGCTGTGTCAATCTGCTATTACACTCAACTACTTAGATCTTCCAATTTTATCATTAAATTTTCTGCTCTAAAATAGAAACCAAATAGATTTTCTATTTGGTTTTGGTTCTATTTGGTCTTTTTTCTTATAGTTTCCACATCTGCCAAATTTCTCCATCTTGTCCTTTACCACCTTCACCAAAGTAGGTATGTTTATTTTGAACTCAATATCTGAAAATTCTAACATCTGGCACCCTTGTGAGTCTATTTCCCCACTGTTGTTTCTGTTGGCTTTCATTCATGTCTCCTGTCTATATGTATACTTTTTCTTATGCCCAAAATATTGTTTTGGCAAAATTCCTTTCAGAAGTAATCTGAGGCATTGGATAATGATATTGTTTCTCCAGAAGGCATTTATATTTTCTTCACTGGGTGCCTAAGAATACTAGCACCCTGGATCAACTTCCCATTCACCTTTCTCTGCTCCTAGAGTGAAATCCTTTGGAATTCCAAATCAAAGTGGGGGGAGGGGGGCAAGGAGGCACTAGAACTCTTTCTTATTGCTGCTACATTAGCTTCAGAACACATCAAAACTATTGCATGACCACTTGACCTCTCGGCCTCCTATCTCCTAGAAATGCTAGAAAAGCAGACTCAGCTCTAAGACCACCCTCTGAGTCTTGCCCTATCTCTAGATCCGGGCATTGGAATTCATTGCTGTTTATTTTGTTCACTTTCTGGGATCTTAACGCAGTTTTTGTCTGTTTGTTTGCTGATTTGGGTCCAGCTTTTCAAGTTGGACTCAGCAGGCCAGTCCAAATGACTCTGTCCACCATTATTAAAACAGAAGACATTTAAACATAATTTCCTCTTCTTTTTAATCTTAAATAGGAGGGGCTAAGAAAACAAAAAGCTTTCTAATTCCTCCTATTACCATTTCTTCAATTTATACTTATTTAATCTAAAGTAACCAAATTCTCACTTGAGCAAAATAATGTCTTTTAAAAGTATTAGCAAAGAAATGGTTATATTAGAATATTAATATGACTTCCATTTTCTTTAAAATCTTATTAAAACTGTGTCTCATAGCCACCAGTTTATCATAGTTGATATCACAACAGAAATAACTAGATGTACACTCCATAGGAAAAACAACCTTGGAGTTGCTCATTGAGATTACAGCTTTAATGAAAGGGGTTAAAGATACTCCAAAGCTCGCTGTAACCTTTGTAAAGTTTTCAAAATGACTATATAAGATATAAGCCCAAACACTGATTTAAAAATGCCACTTCTGGGGCACCTGGGTGGTTCAGTTGGTTAAGCATCTGACTTCGGCTCAGGTCATGATCTCACAGTGTGTGAGTTTGAGCCCCACATCGATCTGGCTCTGTGCTGACAGCTCTGAGCCTGGAGCCTGCTTCTGATTCTGTATCTCCCTCTCTCTGCCCATCCCCCACTCATTGTCTCCCCCCCACTCTCACTCTCAACACCCTCCCTCCTTCCCTCAGAAATAATCATTAAAAATGTTTTTTTTTAATCACTTTTTCCCCATCATGTCTGCCCAATTTTACTATACTCAAATTTTAACCATTTAAGAAAATCCAAATCAAAACATACTGATAAACCAAAACACACTGACTTTTTTTTAGAACCTCTTCAAATCAGCATTTGAAACACTGCTTTTCAACCTTTCAGATTCACTCACCATTTAACAAACATTTGTTGAGTACCAACTATATATCAAATATGTAAGTAAATTGCTGGGTTCTTTTTTAAAGTATGTCAGACTCTTGCTCATGTACTGATTTATGGGTCATATTAAACATTAGTGTCTGTAACATAATCAGTAAAAAGAATATTTCCCAGTTCTTTGTGTAATGTGTCTTTCTAAGACAGCCTGGAAATTTAATCCAATGGCTGCATTATCTTCCTCATAAAAAGGGACAAATGCAATTGGTAGTAAATGACATCAACATTCCTGTCTACTCACCCAGCAAAAATTATCACCTGTGGTTGGAATTTTTCCTAAAGCAAGCCTATAGCTAATTGGAACTCTGAATCTCTAAAGCAGAGCTGATTTGAGAAGTAGATAAAGATTGTAGAAGTAACAAAAAAAGATCTCTGGCTTGCCAGAATCACAGATGCAACCCCCTTTTATAAATAAGGAAACTGAAGTTAAGAGAGGATAAAAGAAATGTTTAAGGTCCCAGCTGGCCAGGGCCAACTCCAGTCCAGTATCTCCGTCTATCCAGATCCACATAATGAAACAGAGAGCCTAGATTTTTGTTTGTGTGTATGTACAAATGATTTAACATCATTATTTGACTGTTTTGAGGTGGAGTTTATTTTCCTTTCTTTCTCTTTTTAATCATCTCAGAATAGAAAAACCACCAATTTATTAAAACCTGTGGCCATTACTGAGTGGGTTCATGTTCAAGTTGAATAAAATATTTCCTTCATCTTGTGTCAATATCTAAGGACTTCAGCAGTATCTGAGAAGGCTCAGATGAATTTTATGTTCGTTTTTAAGCTCCTTTTAATGGGCTAGTGAACATAGGATGGAAAGAATCACCCCATCCCTCACAGTGGCACAGCCAAGTTAGAAGTGTCCCAGAAAGGACCATGGTTAACTGACAAGATTTGCTGACTTTGAGCACATCTTTATTATATGGGGGGTTTTTTGTGTCTTCAGATTATAGGTTTGCTTTAGGAAAGTAAAATAATAAAAGAACAGGGGTGCCTGAGTGGTTCAGTCAGTTATGCATCTGACTCTTAATTTCAGCTCAGGTCATGATCACATGGTTCATGAAATGGAGCCCCATGTCAGGCTCTGTGCTGCTTAGGATCCTCTCCCTCTCTCTGTCTCTCTCTCCACCCCCCGCCCCTCCCCATCTTGTGCTCCCACTCTCTAACAAATAAATGAAACTTTAAAAAAGAAGCAAAAACAAAGTAATGAAAGTTGAAGACTGCCCTCTTGCTTAAGACACTTGCAAAGTTGCTACTCTCCACTACGGCCTCTAGACCAGTGCTTCTGAACCCTGCATGGTCATTACACATCCTGAGGAGCTTCAAACCACACTAAAGCCTGGGCCCCATGCCCAGAAAGTCTGATTTGTTAGTCTAGGGTGGGGCCTGAGCATGGGGAATTTTTTTTTTAAAGCTTCAAGAATGACAGCAGGCAACCCAAAGTCAGAGCTGAGAGTCATTGCTTCGGACATTCCTCGGAAGTGAAGAGGAAGGATTTTCATTTGCAACAAATACAGAGAGAACCTACACCTGTGGTGTGACCTTCTTTCTCCATATGAATTTAAAAAGGACTGACACTTTCTCATATAACAAAATGCCCTTTCCTTTGGTAGAAAGTTTTCACTGCCTGGCTCCCGGAAGGATTGGGCCATATTCTCAAACAACCTAGCAAAAACTCACATCTCCAGAGTACCTAAGACTCCAGGGTCAGGTTTCAAGCAAAGAACCTTGCAAGGGCAAAGTCTGAGAGCCCTACCTTCCCAAAATGACCTCTTCAACTACTAATTTAGAAACCTTATTTGGGACAAAGAAAATGGAGAACTAGAAGAGAAACTTTCCATCAAATCTGTCCAGTTTTGTTGTAAAATTAATTTTAGTACTACAAATATTAACATTTTAATAGCATTTCTTCCAAAAACCTGAATCCTTTTCATTTGAATTTGGATAGCTGATAAGAAAAAATATACATGACTGTACCCACTTTATAGATGGAGAAGCATATGCATAATTTCAGTGATTCATTCAAAGTCAACTGTCACTGAAAGAATCAAGAAAGTGAAGCTGTGTTACAATATTCTTTACAATGTTCTACAATTCATACTAAAAATATCCTACTGAGATATTTACCTCAAAACATATTTTAAGAACACTGGACATCAAATTCCACAAAATTTAAAATAGCCATACAAATAATAAGTCTGAAACAAAACAAATCTTGAAACCTGAAATACAGGTCTCTATAGTCTGTAAAGACAACTACAAATTATATTTAGTTTAATTCAATCTTTAGTTTTATCATTTACTTTCAAAACAAACTTTGTTTCATTATATTCATAACTGCTCTTAATGCATTGACAGCCAATACAAATAAGTGAAAATCACGTGACCAGATGATAGGCATAAGAAAAAATTTACAAGTGTTATTTACTGAGGAAGTGTGTAGAATTTTCTTTTCCAGAAATTTCCCAAGAGGATTTACAACCCTTGGGCCCTCTAATACTGTGGACTACTAGAAACAGCAAATGACTCTCATCATAGTGACCCTACATAGTTCCTAAAGAAGAAACTAAATACATCTCACATAAATCTATCTTGCACTGGGACAATAACAAATGCTTTCCCTTCCCCATCCCCACCCCCCACTCCCCACCAAAAATTGCTCCAAGAGGAGGAAATAGTGAAAATAATTATTTCTCTGTCCTTGTTCTGGATTTACAGCAGACACTGATGGCCAGAATCCAAGCCCAGGAGAGTTATCAGCTATAGTTTCAAACTGGGGTTTCAATACATATAAATACTGCTGGGACATCCCATTTGAGTACTGCTAATGAAAAGTGAACATTGAGACTCTGGTGGCCATATACTCATTATGGGAGTTGGAGGGAGGGTTCCTTCCCTATTTTTCCTAAACTTAATTTCCACTAAGGGTCAAATAACATAAGGTTCACTGATGTGTATCATACATACATCAAAAGGCAATGGTAATGTAGCCAACAAGAAATAAAATGAAGAAGGAATCAGGCTCCAAGCACAACGGGAAGGTCCCAAGCTCAACAAGAAGAAACATAAACACTGTTTGTCCATAACCCTCTGACAATAAGCTCCAGAATGATACCCTGGCTTCCTCAAAATGCAGCTCGCTGGACAAAATTCTGCACTTAATATTCTGCATAACTCAATTAGAAGCTTTCATCTAAGCTAAATATATTTTCGTCTAAAATTCACCAGACAAGATTCTTTTAAAGTATTATGTTTTAACTATTGAAAGAAAGGGGAAGCTATATTTTCACCTAAACAGATTGCAAATATTTGTACAAAAAATAAAACAAATGTTTGTTACCTTGTCACTGCTTCATGACCATTTCACATTTTTAGTTGGGGCTGTCTAGCATATGTAGGCATACTCATATGTAAGGCATACTCAGCTTGGAGCTAAGCCATTTGTAACTTTATAGAAATGGACAAAATCTTCAAAGAGACTCACATTACTTAGTATCTGCTTGCTAAGCGATTTTTAAAAAGAAAAGTTAAAACAAACTCTTGTCTACGAACAAGAACTCCAAACTCAACTGGTTTTTTCCCCAAGAAGCTCTTTAAAACAGACTGTCAAGAAAATGACTCCTTTCCATTGTTGCTTGACATTCAAAATCTCTGTTCACATTTCTTACTAAACAAGTTTTTCTTAGTATCTGGCTTGGGTTTTTCTCTTCACCTTTATAAATAGAAAAGTAACTGCATAGGAATCTTGAAAGATATTTTTGTGACTAAAAGAAACTGAAAGAATTTTACAATATGGTTTTGATAACTATAAAGCATAAATTGAATTTTTTACCTATACTAACATTATATTTAGTGATGAGATGTGTTGGGTCTCATCTGCTTCAGTTACATGTCAAGTTTTAATCACTGTATTTTTCTCGCCATCACCCATGAAATCCAAAAAATAGCTTTCACTTCATTTTTGTGTACACAAAAGCAAAATTAAAAATCTTCTGTGTTCTTTTGCTGCCACCCAGTGGTTCAGATCAGTAAACACAACGATGACAAATCTAACACGGAAGAGACATAGGCACATCTTTACCCAAAGCATGAAAATCCAAATTATTAAAAGTGATAAATTTTGAGTAGTTACATAATAAAGGGTTTCTTAGGTTGCCTCGATGGCAATAAGCGTCCAACTCTTGGCTTCGGCTCAGGCCATGATCTCACCGTTCATGGGTTCAAATTTGCATCCGGCTGAGTACTGACAGTGCAGAGAATGCTTAGGATTCTCTCTCTCCTCTCTCTCTCTCTCTCTCTCTCTCTCTCTCTCTCTCTGCCTCTCCCCTGCTCACTCCCTCTCTCTCAAATAAATAAATACACTTAAATTAAAAACAGATAAAAGTTAAAAATTAATGAGTTCCTTTATGTTGCATAAATATTGAGGAAAAACCTCCCCTAGGTTGTAAATTCAAGGAATAGCGGGGGTACTGCCTTTCACTCTTCACAGTGTCGGGCTGGTTCAGCATCAGCATACAGGAGGCACTCAATAAACACCTGTTTACCTCGACCAATTATATCTTTTTTTATTAACCAACTACAACTTTAAACTGTTTCATTAAAATTCTTGTAATAAAAAAGTGATTAAAAACCCAATGCAAAAACTATTTGCAGCTAAATGTAAATGGATAATAGGCTGCAAGAAAATATTTAAGTGTTAGTTCTTTCCTGGTGGGGGAGGGGAGAGACTTCTCTTTAATTTCTATAAAGAATGTGTTAACGTAAATGGCCAGGAGTGGGGAATCAATAAGTTAAATCTATTAATTTAAGGAAACAATTATCTTTGAGGAATACACCAGCTATATCAATAGTAGGCTTCTTGACCAGTTTTATGATGGTCTGAGCTGTAGGACAAATTGTCAGGCCTGATCAAAAATTCAGGGGAAGTGGGGTACCTGGCTGGTTCAGTCAGAAGCACATTCAACTCTATCTTGCGGTCTCAAGCGCTGAGCTTACATTTTTTAAAAAGTCAAAAATTTTCAGGATGGTTTTCCCATCACTGACAACACTGTCAGAAATGGGTTACAGCTCCAAATCATGCTTAACACTTGTGCAAATTTAACAGATACCACATAAAACCAAAACTGAAACTAGCTACAGTGTTTGAAAATTCACTGCAAGTTTGATCAATCAGCCCAACAGCATCCATGACTGAGGCACGTCCTCTCCTCCAAGCCTCCTCTGCATGACGTTCCTCAACAGGTAATAAAGCGGCAGGCGAACACCGTGGTGAAAGTGACCACTGGACCCCTATCCTAGCCTCCCTGCAATAGTTACGGTGCAGACCGCCGGCGGGGTCTGCAGTGGGGTTGCGCTCCAGGCCGCCAGTGGGTGCCCACACCGCGGAGACAAACGACAGATATACGTATCTCTGATAAAGTTCTGTGTATAAATTCGGCAGGGTAAGAGATTAACAACACTAATGATAGAACAATTATAACAATATACTATAATGAAAGTTACATGAACATGGTCTCTCTCTCGCTCTCAAAACACATTACACTCACCGCTCTTGTGCCCAGAGAGGATAAAATGTCCACGCGCGGTGAAGTGAGGAAACAAAATGGCATTCGGACGCAGCGTGAGTATACTACTGACCTTCTGTGATTGGTCAGACGGAGATCCGACTGCTTTCCCCACCGCGGTTGACCCTGGGTAAGGAAAAGGGCCAAAGTGAAATCCCAGCTAAGTGGGGGCGACTATAATTGTGTAACCTTGGGCAAGGCCTAACCTCTCAGAGCCTCAGTAACCTTGTAAGAAAAAAACATACTAAATTCCCATCTCAATTGGCTTGCAAGGATCCCAAATGCAGTAACAAAAAGCCTGGATCATTCCTGGTAAGGACGTGTTAGCTGCTATAAATGCAGACTTTCACACATGGACAGTGCATGACAATTATACGCACACACAGAACAATTACTATTCAGAAAGGAATGATTGGAGAATCTTTTTATCTATTTGTATTCATTTGTTATTTTTTATTTATTTTGAGAAAGCTCGCATGCCTGCGCCCATGCATGGGGGAGGGGCAGAGAGAGGGAGAGAGAATCCTGAGCCGGCTCTGCAGTGTCAGTGCCGCACTGGAGGTGGGGCTTGAGCTCACGGACCCACAGATCATGACTTGAGCCGAAATCAAGAGCCGGGTGCCTAACCGAGGCACTCAGATGATGCCCCGTTTAGTCATTTTTTAAATTGAATAAGCTATGCTTTAATTACAGATACTAGAACAAAAAATAGTGAACACTGAGCCTGAGTTCCAGCCATGAAAATGACAATCCAGTATTCAGTTTATTTTTATGAGGGCAATAATATTTAAAACAATTGATAAAGATAGCGTTAAAAACAAAGCCCTTAAATAAACGTTAGGGGGCGGGGGGGGGGGGGGGAACCTGGGTGATTCAGTCGGTTAAACATCCAATTTCAGCTCAGGTCATTATGTCACAGTTCATGAGTTCGAGCCCTGCTTCTGCTCAGCACAGAGCCTATTTCATATCGTCTCTCCCACTCTTTCTGCCCCTCCCCACCTCTCTCTCTCAAAAAATATACTTTAAAAAAAAAGCCCTAATAACTTCAACTAACACATAAATAAGCATTTTTATTTACCTCTAACAAAATCTATATTTTTAAAGGATTTTAATACTTTGACTTATAAAAATTTGAATATAATAAAAATATTATCCAGTGTATCAGGAAATTTAAGGAGTTTTAAGATGCATGTTAAATTAAAGTTCAAGGGTTGCCTGGGGGGCTCCATCAGTTAAGCAACTGAATTTTGATTTGCACTGGGCTCT
>PJEM01015469.1:6187-29961 GCA_004023845.1 Helogale parvula
AGAAGGCCAGTGAGAGGCCCTCAGAGCAGTGGAAGTGACCTATGGGATGTGAGTGGAGCTCCACAGTGTCCATTACCCTGGAGACTTTGACCTCCTGGTAAGATGAGGTATCCGGAAAGGCCTAAGGAAGCGATGTTTCGGCTGAGTAGAAGCAGCTAGACAAGGAGCAGGGGTAGTTCGGTTTGAGCTCAATTAAGGGGTTATTCAGATGTAATGTTTTCAGGGCGCCTGGGTGGCTCAGTCGGTTAAGCCTCCGACTTTAGCTCAGGTCATGATCTCACGTTTGTGGGTTCAAGCCCTGCGTCTGGCTCTGTGCTGACAGCTCAGAGCCTAGAGCCTGCTTCCGGTTCTGTGTCTTCTTCTCTCTCTGCCCCTCCCCTGCTCATGCTGTCTCTCTCTCTCTCAAAAATAAATTTAAAAATGAAAGATGTAATGTTTTCACAGTAGGTAGTGAACCTGGGGAGCTTGTAGGATGCCATTCCCATCTGGGCTCTGTCCGCAGCCATGACGCTCTCTGCTGAAGCCATGAGTGGCCGGTGCCAGGTGGCCGCATTGATGGCTGCCACTGGTGACACGCACTGTAACTAGACATCCGGGAATCTCAGTGGGAAGCCCTTGACAACCTCAGAGCTAAATGACTCAACCTTTCAAGGGGCCAATTCGTTGCCCATCCAAATCCTCCCAAACACAGAGCACCTGATGCTCTCTGGGTACTAACACCTAAGGCTCACTTACTCCCGAGTCCTTTGCCCCTGATTATGTTTGCCTGTTGCCAAAGTTCTGAAATATGTCCCTTCGTTGACAAGCATGTCCCTAACTCTTACTGAAAAAGTGAGATCCAAGAAATATGGGGTGGGGGGGTTAATTTTTTAATTTAAAATTATTTTTTTTTATTTTTTATTTATGTTTGAGAGAGAGAGAAAGAGCGTGTGAGCAGAGGAGGAGCAGAGAGAGGGGGGGACACAGAATCTGAAGCAGGCTCCAGGCTCTGAGCTGTCAGCACAGAGTCCAATGCAGGGCTCGAACCCGTGAACCACAAGATCATGACCTGAGCTGAAGTTGGACACTCAACCAACTGAACCACCCAGGTGTCCCACAAGAAATAGGTTTGGTTTTTTGTTGTTCTTTGTTTTTTTAAAGACATAGATTTTAAGAGAACTCAGATCTGGGTCTTATCTGGTGGTGGAGGTCTGTCCCCCAGGAGACATGGCAATGTCTGCAAACAATTTTACTTTTCATAACTTGACGTGGGGGTGGGGAGTGGCATCCGGGGGTAGAGATCAGGAATGCAGCAACACTGTGCAAAATGGCCACCCCAACAAAAAATTCGCCCAACATGTCCATAAGTACCAAGGTTGAGAAACCATGAAATAAAATTGCCAAATGTGTGGCAATCTACAAGCTCTCTTCGGCCAAGTTCAGTGACGTGGCACGTGTAAGACACAATTTGTTTTCAGTGTCAAGTAGCAGAAACCACGTTCAACTATCTCAAGGATTTCTCGTTTAAATAACTGGTCTAGGCACGGACCCAAGTCCACATGAAGTCATCAGGAATCATTCTCTCTCTCCTCTTGCCCCCTCCCTCTCTCCCTACTTCCTTTCCCCTTTTTCCTCCCTTTCTGCTTTACCCTCAGGCAGACTCTCTCCCTGTGAAGCTCTTGCCAAAGTGACCTCCCGAGCAAGAGAGCTACTTTTTCCCAATACTGTAGTTACGTCAGGACCTAAGAATTGGCTTGACGTTCTACCTGTAGTGACTTGGCCATCTCCTGACCAGTCACTGTAGCCAGGGGACGCAGCACTGCCATGGGTTGGGCCTGAGTCCCATGTCCGCATCTGGAGGCAGAGAAAGTAAACGACCCCCCTCACTGGATCCCCAGGAAAACAGGGTGCTTCGTGTGTCGTTGTGCATTCACGCCTCACGTCGGTCCTGGAATGAGGGGGCTGTTTTATACCGTCGCTCAGACAGAGAATCCCACGGAGGAGGCGACAAGGCAAACTAGTGGGAATTGTAGTGGCCTGAGCCAGACGGACCAGGCTTAGCTCCCGGCTCAACAATGAAACAATGAACACTGGGCAATTCTTAACTTTTGTGTTTTGGTTTCCTTGTCTGCAAAGGGAAATAGATTTTCGTGGGAGTTAATGAGTCCACACATATGAAGAGTTATAAATCACGCCTGGGACAGACGAGCTGAGTGCCTGACAAATGTCATCTATCACTTGTGGGAACTAATCCAAGCTGCTCCTCTTACAGAAAGAGAAACTGAGGTCACAGAAAACTCTGACTCCTTTCAGATCCCACAGGGGCTCTGTGGCAAATGCGGGACCAAAGGGCCCTCCTGGTCTGACCTAGGGCTCTGCACACGACCCCACGGACCCTCCTGAAGACTTCAGTCCACTGTACATTTCATCAGCCCAGCAGGTGGAAATGTACCACAGAACCCGGCACTTGCTGATTTTATAAACTCCATCCGCGACAGCATGGCAGCCCTTCCCCAAGTGGAAAAGCCTTCCCAGCCGTCCCGGGGATGAAGAGCCTGACCTTCCTCCTCTGGGTGCTCACCACCCCCGGTCCCCTGGCCGAAGAGGGGGCAGTCCCTGTTCCGAGGCTCTCTCACTCACACTGCTCTGGCTTTCCCGGCAGCCTCCCTCTCCTGCTAGGGCTCCCTGGAAATCCATCAGCTTCATGATATTTATTACGTGCTCCTTCCATTTCTGAGTTAGCTTTGGAAAAGGAGAAGCCACGTGCTCCTTTCAGACAGCACGAGGGGCAGCGAGAAGAAAAGGTTATGGCTGTGTTTACTTTACTTAGCGCTGTTTTCCCGCCGCCTCACAATCGACGCGCGCCAGCAATCCAATAGCATATTATTAACCAAAGAGCTTTTTCCGATAAACACCAAGCAGCCGGCCCAGGTAGAGAGGCAATGATAAATGCTAATTTCAAAATTAAGCTGCTGTCCCCCTACACGTCTGAGAGAACGGGACGAGGATAAGGGCGGTAAGCAATGGGACGCTAGGAGGGGGGACACGCCACATGGGGTGGAGGAAAGACAGCGGTGACCACGGTGGACGCTGATGCTCTTGGAGCACTTGCCACGGGCCAGACACGACGCATTATCCCATTTGTGCCCACGATGACCCTCTACAGACACACGTGTCTTCGGGACCTTGCGTCCCGAAGTTTCCCCCATGAGGAAACTGAGGCTGAGAAAGGTCAAGTAACCAGGACAAAGTCCCACCGGGTATCAATGCAGAGGTGGGACATGAACCCAGGCGGTCTGGCTCCTGATCCCATGAATGTAGACACTATTGCTCAGTGAGGTCTAGGCCCTGTACACAGGGACACAGCCTCGCTCAGATTTGAAGGTACCTTTCAAGTTCATCAGTAACATACCAAATATTTACGTAGGGGCGCCTGGGGGGCTCAGTCGGTTAAGAATCCAGCTTCGGCTCAGGTCATGATCTCATGGTTCATGGGTTCAAGCCCCGCATCAGGCTCTGTGCTGACGGCTAGCTCAAAGCCTGGAGCCAGCTTCGGATTCTGTGTCTCCCTTTCTCTCTGCCCCTCCCCTGCTCATGCTGTCTCTGTCTCTCAAAAATAAATTTTAAAAAACATAAAAAAATATTTACGAGCTGACAGTTGTTAGCCACTGTGAGCTGGATACAAAACCACCTAGAACCTTCCGGTGCTTCCTTGCAAGAACAGGATTATGCATGTCCCGGCAGAGCGAAGCAGGCTTATTCAGAAGCAAAGCAGGCTCACGGGCATCAGCCGGGGGCCCCATGTTTTCTTTCCAGGAAGGAGCTCCTGTGGCTCAGTGCTTCAGGGATCAAGAGACCTCAGTTCCCATCTCAGACTCCTCTCTCGTGTACTAGGTGCCACCTGTGGAAAGGGACAGGTCCCTCCCAGCATTTCTTCTCTGCATGCAAAATGGAGAAAATAACCCTGTGTACCACTTGCGCTTCTTGTAAGGATTAAACAAAGATCTTTATCAATTCAGCTGACGCTCCAAGTCTGCCTGCAGGACTTAGGCTGTCCACCACTCCCCTGCTGCTCTTCACTTTCTTCCATCACCAGAGCGCCCCCTGCCTCCAGACTCCCTGGGGCCACCCGCTGAAATCTTCTCTTTGCGTCCTGTGCCCTCTGGTGGGACAGAAAGCCATCGGCACCAACACCGCCAAAGGCGTGCCTCAGGAAAAACAGTCTGAAGCTCTGTGCCCAGGGAGCTGGCTCATGACAAGCGTCCACTGGCATTATTTTCTCCGTGAAGCCCAAACTGATTTCCTCACGTGTTTGCATAGGCGAATGGGGGCACTGAGGCACAGGGACAGATCTTCCTTACCAAAAACTCCTCACCCTCCTGTCCTGATTCTCTGTTAAATACGGTAGTTAGTGCAAAGCCCGCCCATGACCGTAATAACCAACAGGTATAGCAGCTCAGCAATGCCAACACCAGACTAATCACTCCCTAACAGGGGTCCGTGAATTCTCGCTACCTCATCACGAAACACAAATGGTAACTATTGCTGCGTTCCCTGCGGGGGCACTGCAGCTCCGAAAAGGCCACTGATGTCACCCAAAGTCGACACTGTATTATATAAGTGTTGTATTAGTCTTTTTTTTTTTTCAATGGTTATTCATGTTTGAGAGAGAGCGTGAGCCAGGGAGGATCAAAGAGAGGGACACACAGAATGCGAAGCAGGCTCCAGGCTCCCAGCTGTCAGCACACAGCCCGACACGGGGCTCGAACCCACGAACTGTGAGATCATGACCTAAGACAGAGTCAGATGCTTAACCAACTGAGCCACCCAGGCGCCCCTCAGACAGTCTCTCTGAATTGGAAAGGGCAGAGCCCAACCCAATCTGGGTTAAGAGAAAAAAGGAGGCCCATAAATACGTTGGCAGGTACAAATGGAAAATTCAGGGCTAGAGGCTAACTCAGGCACGGAGGGATCCAGGCTCTCCAACGGCTCCTGTGACATCTCCTGCTTGGCCCTGCTTCCTAGGTGACAGCTCTGTCCTCCGGTGTGCTTCTCCCTCCCAATGACAACATGGCCACCCACCAGTCCAGGCAGCACAGCCGCAGGGGGACGGAGAAACAGAGTGCCCTGCATCTAAAGTCCCAGCAGATCTCAGATTGTGCTTTGGGGCCCATGGGAGCGGATGGGGTGGGGGGAGGTCCCAATGCTAGCTCCCCGCATCCATCGCTTCAGGGATGGGGAAACGCCGCCAGGTGATTGGACAGACCGCAGTCACGTGAGCGCCCTCGAGCCTGAGAACCACGGAGCCCGGCTGGAGGGGCCTAGACAGAGAGTAGGAGATGCGGGGCCCCCAAGAGGACATCAAGGCACTGGCAGCACCAGAAAGCAGCAGCAGTGTGAGATGCCAGACACGGCAGAGCCCGGATGCCCCTCACTGGCTCTCTTCCCCGCTCTCCTGATCCAAAGGCACAGGATGTGTGAGGCAGTGCACCTGCGGGAAGCCGGCGACTCAGGACTCGGCCAGGAGCAGGGGGGAGGGGGGAAGAGCCAGAGCGGCAGGACTCGATTCTTTTCCCGAAGTTCTGCGGCAGCCCAGAGGTCTCTGGTTTATGGAGACGCATTATTGAATCTTTTCACGAGGGCTGTTTCATGTGAGAAAGCGTCCAGGCGCGGAGGCCCTTGGCTGCTCCTTCTAAATGAACATTTTCAATTAGTCTGAAGAAGTTAATTACACCATCCTTTAATAACTGCCCTGTGACTGCAAATCCTCTATTAATTGATTCAACCACCTGCCCCCAAACCAGGAATCGGCAAACAGGTAGAAAAAGACCAAGGAAGCAGCCGCCGTGGGGGGAGGAGGCAAAGGTAAAGACGGGCTAGCTTGTCTGCAGGGGGAGGTGAGACCCAAAGGGCGAGGCTGGGAGAGTTCTGGAAAACTGCACTGGGTGAGAGATTTGGGAAATGCATTCCACAGATCAAAGGGGCTTCTCGGAAGCCGCATGCAACATACACAATGGTGCTGGCCCGTCTCAAAGAGAAAGTGGCTCCCCGAAGCAAGGGGAGTCCAGACCATTAAGAGAGCTACTGGAGCCGCATTTCCTGCCCCCAGTAGTTCGGGAAACTGCGACAAACACCAGCTTTCCCAGGGGATGGAGCCGCTCATGAAGTCAGAAACCGGGAAATCCAGTCCCCACTTTGGCAAAGGTGACAGCTCTGTCCTGCTGGGGTGCAGGGCATAGACTGGAGTCCTATAGGCATCAGACCTGCCTGGGCCCAGACACCGACTCTGCCACTGGCTGGCCCCGCGGCCCTGCGTAAAAACCGGCGGGCCCTCAGTTTCCCCATCTGTTAAATGGAGGAAATACACATATCTATTATCCTAAGAGTCATCTGACAATTAAATGAGATAATGCCATATAAACTGTTCGGGTCAAGGACAAGGTAAAAATTCAATAAATCCTGGGGCGCCTGAGTGGCTCAGGCGGTCAGGCATCTGATTCCTGGTTTCAGCTCAGGTCATGATCTCGCAGTTTTGTGGGTTCGAGCCCTCGCCAGGCTCCACGCCGACAGCTCAGAGCCTGCTTGGGATTCTTTCTCTCTTGCCCTCTCTCTCTCTGTCCCTTCCCTGCTTGCATTCTCTCTCTCCCTCCAAATATATAAATAAAATTTTTTAAAGAATTCAATAAATCCTTACTATTGTATTTGTCAGCCTCACGCTAACAATGTTACGTAACTAACCACTCTCAAAACTTAGGGGTGTCCACCAACAGGCACTTATTTCTTGCACACGCGTCTGCAGGCTCGCTGGAGTTGAGGGGGGCTTGGCTTCAGGGTGCAAGCTGGGCCCCAGCCTATCCAGTGTCTCTTATCCTCCTTGGGGGTGGGGGGGGGGGGGCGGGGGTAGCTCCTAAAGCACGTGCTTCCCGTACAGAAGAAATACAGTAGCCGAAGAGGGCAACTCTGACTCCAGAGAGCACACTTCCAGATTCTGCTAACTTCTGGTTTGCCAAATCTGGTCCCATGGCCAAAACCAAAGTCAAGGGCAGGGAAATTACTCCCCCATGGAGGTAAGAGGGAAGGAATTCTATTTGCCAATAACTATCTGATTCAGCACAGCCACCTTGGTCACGTGCGGTGAGCACACAAATGACGGCAAAGCAAACTAAAATATGTTTAAGTATCAAATGAGTCTTCATTTCCGACTGAATTGTGTTCCTAAAATTCATATTTTGAAGGCCTAACCTCCAATGTGACTGTATTTGGAGACAGGTCTTTAAAGAGATAATTAGGGTTAAATGAAGTCCTAAGAACAGGGCCTGATCCCACAGAACGGGTGTTCCCGTAAGAAAAGGAAGACGCCGCAGGGACATGCGCACCCAGAGAAGAGGCCGCGGGAGCGCACAGCGACAGGGCAGCGGTCCGCGAGCCCGGCAGCCGGGCCCCAGGAGAAGCCGCACCTGCCGACACTTCCATCTTGGGCTTCCAGCCTCCAGAACCGTGAGAAATCAATGTCAACTGTACCCAAAGAAAACAGAACACCAGTTCAAAAGGGTATGTGCGGCATTATTTATAATAGCCAAGATTTGGAAGCAACCTAAGTGTCCACTGATGGATGAATGACTAAAGAGGATGTGGGGTGTGTGTGTGTGTGTGTGTGTGCGCGCGTGTGTATTCACACAATGGACTATTACTCAGCAATAAGAATGAACAAGATCTTGCCATGTGTGATATGGATGGAGCTAAGCAGTATTCCTCTAAGTGAAGTAAGTCAGAGACAAATACCATATGATTTCACTTATATATGGAATTTTTAAAAAATGAAATAAAATAAAGAGTGGCCCCTGGGTGGCTCAGTCAGTTGAGCAATCAACTCCTGATTTCAGCTCAGGTCATAATCCCAGGGTCATAGGATCAAGCCCCACGTCGGGCTCCGTGCTGAGCCTGGTGCCTGCTTAAGATTTTCTCTCTCTCCCACTCTCTCTCTCCATTTGCCCTCTCCCCCTTACTCTCTCTCTCAAAAACATAGACTTTTTAAAAAATAAAAATTAAAAAATATAAAAAACAAAAACAGACCCATAAATACAGAGAACAAACTGGTAGATGCCAGAGGGGAAGGTGGGTGAAGGGCAGCGGAGGGACAGGCGTCCAGCCGTGGGATAAAGAAGTCACAGGGACAAAGGCCCGGCACAGGAACTAGAATCAATCATACTGTCACAGCGCCGTACGGTGACAGCTGGCAGCCACACTTGTGAGCACAGGGTGACGTGGAGAGATACCGAATCACTGTGTTGCACACTCAAAACCAATGCAACCTTGTGTGCCAACTCTACTTCCAATGAACACATTCATTCATCCATCCATTCATTCATTCATTCCAGTCCACACGGCCTCTGGCGTTTTGGCATCAGAGCTGCATCAGACCAATAGGGCCATGGGGAGGATAAGTCCTAGAGGAGGAGGAGATTGCTCGGAGAAAGAAGGAAGCAAAGCCCGTGGAGAAGACTTTTTTTGGTGACAAGACAGGCAGGTGGTGATCCCACAGGCAGCGGGGGAAGTGAGTCAAGAAGGTGGCGTCCTAGGCGCAAGGAGGGCCGTGGCCTGTCCCGAAGAGGGAGCCAAGAGCTGAGAAAGACCAGAGCTGAGACTGCTGAACCGCTGGCCGCGGCCACACACAGGCTCCTATTTAAGCTTCAGAACAGCCCTCAGAGGTGGGCGCTACCGGCTTCCTGCACTTGGAGGAGGAAGAAACAGGTCTGGGAAGATAACCATCAATGTCCAAGGGGATGGTGCAACAGAACGGAAATATGTCGGCAATTTCTGCTCCCTGGTTGTCATGAGCTGAGGTCTAAGAACCAAATCCCGCGGCCTAAGCATGGGGAAACAAAGTGCTGCTAAGAAATATCAGACAGTGAGGGGCACCTGGGGGGCTCAGTCGGTTAAGCGTCCAACTTCGGCTCAGGTCATGATCTCACAGTCCGTGGGTTCGAGCCCCACGTCGGGCTCTGTGCTGACAGCTCGGAGCCTGGAGCCTGCTTCCGATTCTGTGTCTCCTCCTTCCTCACTGCCTCCCCCCTCCCACCGCTAATCACACTGTCTCTCAAAAATTGACATACATTAAAAAAAGAAAAAAAGAACATCTTCCCTGATGTCTCAACAGCAAAATGGTGAACCTACACTGATGCACGTCATTTATGTACATCCTGTACCCCAGTGACCCCACGAGGTCCCAGGGATGGGGACCTCTTCACAGCGCACAGCCAGGTCCCTTCCTGAAACCGCTGCTCCCTCCCCCCTGCCCATCAGCACATCTCGCCACAACTCCCGACCCCACCCCCACTCCCCAGTTCTCTCCACTCCAGAGCCAACCGTCCCAGTTCAGGTGACCTCTGCACAAGCCAGCGCCTTCTAGGCCCAGAGACACTCCTGGAATCATGAATCAACGCAGTGCCGCTGACCCGGGGGATGTGCTTTCAGGCGGCACGCTCTGCTTACAGTGAAACCTGGCCATCATGGGACGAGTGGGGGTCCCCAAATCTAACCACACCCCCAAATCTAACCACACCCTTCCATCCCTCCCAGGAGAGGGTCCCACAGAACCACACCCCCCCCATCCCTGTCTTCCTTGGCTGCCTCGGGGCGCCCCCTGGCTGCAAGAGCCTGCTCTGGTTGATGCCCTGACTCTGGAGCCCGCTGGATGTGCCAGGAATGAGCAGTCTGTTAGCTGGCACTCACTTCCCCAGCCCCGTCCAGGAAAACAGCGCCAGGAAGGTTCCAGGGATGCCAGGCCCCTCCCTCCGCCTCCCTGTCTCCTGTCATGGAGATGGGGCCTCGCTGCCTTTTCCAGACCTGCCCACCCCCTCCTCCTCCGCAAAAGTCAAACTCTTTAGCTCTACCCGCACTTGACACTCAAGTAGAAGAGAGTCAATCAGCCATTGAACACATTATGTCAGTGTTCCCAGTTCAGGATGCGGTTCCTCAAGGCCCAGCTGACCACATTATCTGAAATTTTGTAATAGCCACGGGTTTTTGTCATCATGATAAAATAGCAATTATCATTTGGAAACTTAAGAAGGAAAGAAGGTACACTGTGTTTCTTTTCTATTTTTACGGTAATGTGTACGGGGGTGGGGGAGGGAGCTCTTTAAAACACACGTATCTGTCTTCCATCAGAGTAAAATTCACTTCCCGTTTTTCCTGATCGGCAGTCCGTGAGCTAGTATGTGTTCAAAGCCCTCGCATTCCCTTTTTCCAGCTCTGTTTCCTTCAACAAATATTATGTTCCCTTGATTTCTCAGGTGGAGAGAGAATTTAGCCTTCAACAGCCCCACATTAAATAACTGACCTTAACAAGTTGACCTCACAGGGGCACCTGGGTGGCTCAGTCAGTTGAGCTCCGACTTTGGCTCAGGTCATGACCTCATGGCTCGTGGGTTCAAGCCCCACATGGGGCTCGCTGCTGTCAGCACAGCGTCCACCTTGGATTTTCCGTCCTCATCTCTCTGCCCCTCCTCCAATCGTGTGTGTGTGCACATGTGCTCTCTCAAAAATGAATAAAAATTAAAATCATCATAATAATAATAGTTGGCTTCGCAACTTACTCCCACCAGAAAGATGAGAAAGACAGAAAGCAGCCGGTGCCGGCGAGGCTGTGAAGCATCAGAACCCCCGACACCGCGCGCCGGCTGACTCGCCCCAGTTCAGTCCAGAACGCGGACTCAGGAAGCACCCACCGCCGCTGAGCACAGGCCGCCTCCGCCCCCGCAGTTCCACACCGCTCCCGAAGGCTCTCCTGACTCTGCCGTACGGCAACGTGCGACATGGTCCGGTACGTTGTATCTCATGAATCAGCACCAAAAACTAAAACCTCCGCAGATGCTCACCGGTGATGGAATCAGTCATCGCCTGTGCACACGATGGAACGTTATATCGCAAGGGAAAGACAGAGCGCTCCACGCATGGGTGCGCGTGAGCCTCATACACGTAAAATCGAGACAAAGAAGCCAGACTCAAAACAGGGCAAACTGTCCGAGTCCGTAGATAAAATGCATAAAGACAAGCTAAACTAAATTTGAGGAGAGAAGCCAGAGAAGTAGTTACCCGTGGTGGGACCAGGGGAGGGGGGACCAGGGAGAGGCAGGCGGGAGTTGGGGCTGGGGTCACACTCCGTCCCCCAATACTGATGCTCCCTACGTGGGTGTGTTCCACGTGTGAAACTCCAAGCCATACGCGTGCGATCTGGGCACTTTTATATGCATCACAGAGTCAAAAAAGTTTTTAAAAATAGCTATCGATTCCCGTGAAGGATTAGGATTTGATCGGTATCATTCACTTCGTGACCTTTTCTCCAATTAATATCAAAAGAGCAAAAAAGCAAAGCCCTGCAGTTAAAAACGGCCAGCTTACAGATAAAAAGAAAAAAAAAAATACCAGACGGCACGCCACGCCCAGAATCTTACCAAAAACCAAATGTGTATTTTATCAGCAACAGGCTTCTTATCAAGAGGAAATAGTTCATCCTCCAAAAGGAAGAGCCTTAATCAGTCTCGGTGCAAATCTACGTGAAGGTGTTTAAACACGGCCAGTCTTCATTCCGCTGCCTGCCCTTGGTTTAAATGAAAGACACATTTTCTGGAGACTTAAAAGGGCCACGAGAGGGGCATACCGACATCTGACCCAATTCTGAGCTAGGTTTCAGCCAACAACGTTTATGCACCGGAGACTGAACTGCCTGAAGAACGCACTGGAGTATCTAAGGCCCAAACAAGGAAAGCCGGGTCCCTTTTAACCACGGACTTCCCAGTTACCCAGGATGATCCGTTCTCTACGCAGGCAAACAGTGACACCCAGTGGAGGCAATGGAGAATAGCAAGCTATCTTTGGCACCTGCTGCTAATGATTTTCCGTACACCGAGTTTACTTTAAATAACCGAGGGGAAGTTTTTTAAAAACAGTTGAGAGTCGGGGCGCCTGGGTGGTTCAGTCTGTTTAGCGTCTGACTTCAGTTCAGGTCATGATGTCACAATTTGTGAGTTCGAGCCCCGCATCGGGCTCTGCGCTGACAGCGCAGAGCCTGGAGCCTGCTTCGAATTCTGCGTCTCCCTCTCACTCTGCCCCTCCCCTGCTTATGCTCTGTCTCGCTCTCGAAAATAAACTCAAAAAAAAAAAAAAACAGTTAAGAGTCACCCATTTAAATGAGTAAAGGATGTAAAGAGGCAAACAAAAGAATAAAAGTTTCAAATGGTAAATATGTACGAAAATATGTTCCATTATACTAGTAATTGGAGAAAAAAGTTAAATAGCAACCAACCATGTTCACCTACCTGAGTGTAAAAATCACTGACGTCTGGTAACGGCCATATTCTCCTCGTGCGGGGGAGGAAACGCATCGGGTCCGTACTTTGGAGACGAACTGGATGTTATTTTCTCAAAATATTAAATGCGCACAATGCAGGAAGTCCGATTTCCAGAATTAATCCTAGACCCTAACGTTCATTTTTGCGCCAGGACAAGAAAGCAGAGTTCATGTCCAAAGGACACATGAGCCGACCAGAAGGGGGCGCCTCATCTCGAAGTCGAGATGAGCAGAACAAGGAAAACCGAAATGGGCTATAACTGATGGAAACAGAAAGCGGGCAACACTCCACAAATCCTCACTGGCACACAAGAAGGTTGCCAAACAAAACACAACTTAACAACTTAAATTCATCCGCTGTCACTGGAGATAACCATGGACCGTCTCTTTATTCTAAACATTGACAGGTAATGGGAAGGCATGAAGCATTTGCCCTACGTTTCTGGCAGGGGCTATAATTCAGGGTCACCCTACAATCCCAGTAAACGACAGGAAGGTCTTCTTTACAGAAAGTGCCAAGTAGAAGACGTGGGGGAATTCGCAGATCAGGATCCCACACTGATCGACACCAGGCACAGCCCAGCGGGACACGGACGGGAACTTGACATGTGCCCACATTCCCTTCCACAGACTCGCTCCTGTTTGCAGGGGGGAAATGTGCGACTTTACAGGGCAGAGAGGCGACCCCCCACCCCCAACCTGCACCCGGTCATCAATAACAGCATCTCCAGGGGCACCTGGGGGGCTCACTTGGCTAAACACCTGACGTCGGCTCAGGTCATGATCTCACCGTTCGTGAACCAAACGCAGATGCCGGTTTCTCTTATCTGTTGGGGAGGAAACAAACACCACTGCTCCAAAAAATTTTTGATTTTTTTCAATTTAAAAGTTAAAAGAATCGTTAACTGAAAATTAACTCAAACCAACTTTAACTGACAACCCAAACTCCAACTGAACTGGAATGCGCTAGAAAAGCTGCACCTAAAATCCCATGGCCCAGAGCCGAAGCAAGGTCCACAGCGTCTCCAGAGCCGTCAGACTTCCCGGCGGCGCGTGGGAAAGCGCTGTGTGGGGACGACCACCCCGGGGTCTGGACCCCTCAGGCTGGATTTGAGTTGAGCCCCAGCAGCCACGGACTTGCGGCCTCGAATTGCAGGGCCACGACCCACCGTAAGGAGAGCAAGTGTCCTGTCAGAGCCACGGGGCTCAAACAGAGTGACGTGGGTCAAGGACTAAGCACAGGACTTGGCTCTCGGGGTGAGCGATGCATTAAAGAATAGCTGTTATTTCTACTGTTTTATTACTGAAACCAAGTTCCCAAAGCCTGGAGCTCGTCTCCAGCCAGGCACATGGAGACCTGGCCGAGGAGGAGCAGGCCAGGCGGGGCGTGGGGAGCGACCCCGGAGCACTGCGGCCTTCCTCCCTGGCAGGGACGCGGGCCAAGCCTGTACGGCAGGTCAGGTCCCACACAGCTTGTGGGGGGCAGCGAGCTGGAGGTGCGGAGGGGCCCACAGCACCGAGTCTGCCAATCCCAGGTGAGAAAGGCTGGGGACGGGTTGACTCAGCCCTTAACTGGGCTCCGTGCTTGCTCTGCCTGCACACCTGCTCCGTGTAAGACCCGAGCTGCCGCCAGCCTCTGCCTGGGGTCTGGCTGAGACCAGGCATCAAGTGGCCCCGCCCCCCGGGGGCGTGACAAAACGAAAACCAATCAGACTCTGTTTCCCCCACAGGAAACAGTCACAGCCAATGAATCCGGACACCGTGGTGGCTTGAGGACTCTGGTACCCACCACCTGGGTGCCCAGGCAGCCCGGGGCCCCACCCGCCCAAAGAGAAGTCTCCTACAGACTTTTCCTTTCATTCTGGGAAACTCCGTAACCTCCAATACGTTGTTTTTGTGCATCCATCACACAAGATGGATTCTCAGCTCTTGTGACCCAACAATCCCAGATCGTGGCATTCCCTTCTCCACACCGACCGGGGGCTGCAGGCCCACCGCCAACAGCCCCCTTCCCGCTGCTAACTTCTGGGGCGGATGGCGCAATCGATGATTTTTAGTGAACACCTACTAGGCGCCGAGCCCCGCAGCAGGCTGTGGGGGCGCAGCGGACCCCGCGGAAGGAGCCCCCGCGGAAGGAGCAGCGCTACCGTCCAGCAGTGATTAAAATGAGCAGCTGGGCGCGCTGCTGGGAGACGCGCCGGGTGCTGGGGGCCCACAGCAGAGTGCCCACTTCACGCCGGGCACCTGCAGGCGGGGGGGTCCCATCCTCCAAACCCCCCCACCCCGCGGTGGAGCGGACAGTCAGGACTCAGAGCGTGCCTTTAGAAAAGCCGCAGGGCCACGTTTTCCCACCAGCGTGCTCCGTTCCCTTGCCTCGGGGTTTTCCATCAAGAGCCCCTTAAATGACATTTGGGGGTGCCTGGTGGCTCAGTCAGCTGGGCATCCGGCTTTGGCTCAGGTCATGATCTCACGGTTTGTGAGTTCAAGCCCCGCAGTGGGCTCTGTGCTGACAACTCGGAGCCTGGAGCTGCTTGGGATTCTCTCTCTCTCTCTCTCTCTCTCTCTCTCTCTCTCTGACCCTCCCGTCTCTCTTTCTGTCTCTCAAAAATAAATAAAAAAACATTAAAAAAATTTTAATGACATTCAAACAGGTCTCCCCACTGCGAGCTTACAAACACAAACTCCCATGGCAGCCGGTATTTCATTCCATTGGCACAAATTGTGGACATTAAGCATAGAAATAGTCCCCCTTCAATAAACGATGTGCTCTCTCCCATTTGTTTTTAGGGAAAAACCGTGCCCTCTTCTCTTTGGTTTTGGAGAATCTTCGGGAGACAGGGATATGAGGGCAAACAGGACCTCCCCCTTAATTCTCTGAGAAAAATAAAAGGCAAGTGTCGTGGCAAAGAGCAGCTGACCTTGGCCCTGACTCCAAGGACAGCGTGCTGGGATGGGCGAGACGGAGCGCCTCGGCCCCATCTGAAGGGAAGCCTGAACCCCAGCGACCGCCATGCATGGTTACACAGGAAATCGGGTTCCCCATAGTCTCCTTCTGAGAGGAGCTAGAACCCGGATTTTTATGTTGGTGTATCTGATTTGTAACTGTTGGCACATCGTTCAAAGCTCCGCTGTTTTTAATGCCGTGCCAGCCCATACTTCGCCCCGCACACAGATGAGCAAACACAAGCGCACGTGGGCCGTCACATGCTGCCCGTGGAGCACGAGCTTTGCCGCCTCTGTGGTTGTTCTGCCACGAGTGCCACCCAGCCTACCCTGCACTTTAATGCAAGGTATTTACAGGTAGCCGTTCCCCCAGAGTCATGTTACTGCCTCGTGCCCGGGGGGGTGGGGGGGGGATATGTTCTAGCAAATATACAAATCTGAGATGTTCACAATGTGCATGGCACCTCCTAGAGTTGGGCAGTGCACAACCTGCACAGCTGTACACAGCACCCCTGCTTTCCTCCTTGTTGAACTTTTCGGGATAAGCCCTTAAAATGCCACTCACCAAGTGCTTTTCTTAT
This sequence comes from Helogale parvula, assembly GCA_004023845.1. NCBI lineage: Eukaryota > Metazoa > Chordata > Mammalia > Carnivora > Herpestidae > Helogale > Helogale parvula. Next base: position 22,043 of record PJEM01015469.1, read on the forward strand.
TCTCTAATTATGTTTCCACTTACATTTACCTGAAAGATGAACTGAAGAACTGACTAAATTATCCAGCTAGGGCAAGTCAAGCTACCCAGATTAAAGGAGATTCGAGAGAGTTTTTGTCTCGAATCTCAGCCCCCCTCTTCACCTTGCAGCAGCTCCTGGGGGCTCATCTGCCTGCGACAAGATAATCTAGGCCGGGTCTTCTGAATCTTCTCAGTTTGAAAACAGATGGATGTGACTGTTTACAGCGGAATCTCCATTGTGCAAAATCACCTTCCCCCACCCATCAATTACAGTCACTATCTGTCGTCTGGCAAGTTCTTTACAAGGTTTTCTGGAACTATCTCAGATCAGTAATTAACTCCCCAGCCACGGTTCCTGGCTTTCACAAGGTAATGAGCACCGTGACCATGAAGCCATTAGAATGTGAAAAATGAGTTCTCTCCCAGCATCCTTCTGTGATCCGGCACATTCATTTCCTCTCTTCTACTGATAAAGGATCAACGACAACTTTTTTTCCATTTGTTTTTTTGTGTTTTGTTTTGGTTTTTTGTACAAGCCTTTAGAAGCCAACCTGCTTCGTCTAGAGGCTACAGGCCACCCCTTGGGGCAGGAAGGGCCTCACGGGAATTCAGGCCATATTTTCCCTCTATCAAAATCCCTCCTTAACTAAGAAGCCCCTGCATAATTTAAACACGTTTGAGCCAGGGCCCGGCCACAGCCACAGGGCAGCCGACTGTCTACTAATTGCCCAAATTCACGGGGCACCTCTGCCTTCCTAGCAAAGACATAGCTGTCCCCTCCCTGGATCCCTCACCAACATTCCCAGACATTCAAAGAAGTAACGGGGCCAGAAATGGGACCGAATCCTGCCTCATCTCTGTGCCGGGCATGCATGCAGGCTCGGCTCCCCGAGGAAAGGAGGCTTCGTAGACCGGAAGGAACTCCGAAGGTGAAGGCTTTGTCATCCGGGGCTGGACGTTAAGTTACTGTCTAAACAAACATATTTTTCCTTCGTACAGAAGAGACTCCACTGTGAATATTTCTACATTTAAGAGGAATCCCAGAGGGGCGCCTGGGTGGCTCAGTCAGTTAAGCCTCCGACTTCAGCTCAGGTCATGATCTCACATTTGTGGGTTCAAGCCCCGCGTCGGGCTCTGTGCTGACAGCTCAGAGCCTGGAACCTGCTTCCAGTTCTGTCTCCCTCTCTCTCTGCTCCTCCCCACTCATGCTCTGTCTCTCTCTGTCTCAAAAATAAATAAAAAACATTTTTAAAAAGTTAAAAAAAAAAAAAAGGAATCCCAGAGTTCAAACGAAAACTCAGTCACGGGCTTGGGGCTGCTGAGGGGAGAACGAATCAATGCCCCACGTACGCTGGAGTAGAGCCCTCCAATCGGGTTCCAACGGCGCAGAAGAGGTCGGAAGGCGGAGACCGGCAGAGGACAGATCCCTGGGGAGTCGGGCCACCAAACGGCCCTCGCGGACACAAATTCCAGTGCCGTACGGAGCTCGCGCTGGGCAAGGAGACAGAGGATTCGGGCACAAGCACTGGGTGGCTCACAGACGTCCTGCCACCTGCTCCAGGAGACCGGGCCCGGGAGAGGAGCGGGTGGTGGGCACCGGTGCCAGTGAGCAGAGCCTCCAGGCCGTCCGCGGCCGGGGCCCAGATCCCACCTCTGACACCTTTATGCTGACCCAGAGAAGCCTCCGAAGACTTTTCAGCTCTTACCCCCAAACCTTGTTCTGTTCACAACTGAGCAAGGACACTGGGCCTCAGAGCACCTGAGTGTGAAGAACCGGGGACCTGAGGGTGGCCAGATGGCACAGCTCTCACCCCAGATCTTCCAGGGTGCGTGAGGTGCTGAGGCCGGGAAGGAGCGGGGGAGAGAGTGCAGCAGTCAGCATGTGACAGCAAGAAGAGAGGGCAGCGGAAGCCTGGGGGTGACAAGGATGTGTCCTGCCCAAGAGCCAGGAGGTCCCCACGGAGAACCCGGAACCGTCTGGAAGGATCTCTGCCCACGGTGTGGACACAGGCAAGGAAGCACATTGAGAAGAGGCCTGAGAACCGCCCCGGAGCCAGAACTAAGGGCGGGGCTGGCCGGCAGCGAGTGCATCGCCCACGTCCAGGGGCCGTGCGGGGACCCAGAGCACCCGAGGGACCGTCCTGGGTGCCTCTGGAGACGCGGACCGCCTGGATACAGGCACACCCCAGACACGGGAAGTGTCTCAGCATCTGCTGCTGGAACAGATCACGAGGTCAGAAGCTTAAAACAACAAGATTCCCGGTCTTCTGCGGCTCGGCAGGTCATGGGGCTCAGGGCCCAGGACAGCAGGGCGGGGCCCTCTTCCGGAGGCTCCCCAGCTTCCAGACACTCCATCTGCAGGGACAGCAGCACGGCCTCTTTCGGTCTCTCCCTTCTGCCCCCTCTTCCACTTTTAAGGACATTTGTGAGGGGCGCCTGGGTGGCTCAGTGGCTTAAGCCTCTGACTCTTTGGCTCAGGTCATGATCTCACGGTTCATGAGTTCTAGCCCCGCCTCAGGCTCTGCACTGACAGCACAGAGCCTGCTTGGGATTCTCTCTCCATCTCTCTCTGCCCTTCCCCAGCTCGAGTGTGTTCTCTCTCTCTCTCTCTAACTCTCAAAATAAATAAATAAACTTAAAAAAATTTTTTAGGGGCGCCTTGGTGGCTCAGTTAGGTGTCTGGCTTTAGCTCAGGTCATGATCTCACAGTTTGTGGGCTCAAGCCTTGAGTCAGGCTCTGTGCTGACAGCTCAGAGCCTGGAGCCTGCTTCAGATTCTGTATTTCCCTCTCTCTCTGAGTCTCCCCTACTCACGCTGTCTCTGTCTCTCAAAAATAAAAAAAAATTTTTAATTTAAAAACATTAAAAAAAATTTTAAGGACCTTTGGGGGGCACCTGGGTGGCTCAGTCGGTTAAGTATCCAGCTTTGGCTCAGGTCATGATCTCACGGTTTTGTGGGCTTGAGCCCCATGTCGGGCTCTGTGCTGACAGCTCGGAGCCTGGAGCCTGCTTCAGATCCTGTGACTCCTTCTCTCTCTGACCCTCCCCTGCTCACGCTCTCTCTCTCAAAAATAAAAACATTAAAGAAAAAAAAAGGGCCTTTGGGGTCCCACTGGGCCCAGGGGGTAATCCAGGGTCCTCTCCCTGTCTGAGGTCCGGCTGCTACACTGGCTCCCCTCCGCCATGTAACCTCAAATAGTCCCATGAGCCACGGATTAGGACGAGGACGTCTCTGGGGGCCCCTGTTCTGCCCACCACACCCCTCAGATACTCCCTCCTCCCCCCCAGACAGCACCTACTCTACCTACTTCCGCAAGGTTCCTCCTGGAACTGAATGAGGCTCCTCCTCTCGCTGCCCACCCCGCTCCCTCCCCCACAGGCACCCCCTCCTCCGCAGACCCTCCCCACTCCGCGGCCGGTACCTTTACATACAAAATTGGCCTCCAACTCACAGACCGAACCTTTTTTTTTTCCCCACCTATCACCCACGGCCGTGGACGAGAGACAGAGACGTTTGTTTCCAAGAGAAATCCCGTCGCTGGATGCCCGGCGGGAACGGAACGGGCTCGCTGTCCACGTTCACGTCCATGCACGTCCCTCCTCCGCACGATGCCTAACACAGTGCCTGCTTCAGGGGCGGCCGATACCCTGTGCTTCCCCGGCCCGAGGTGGGGACAGTCAGGCGAGGCCAGTGATCTAGATGTCGCCGGTGACCTGCCCCACGCGCCCCCAGGAGACGTCAGGTTCCCCTACACAGCCACCCCGCGTCGGGGTGGGGGGTCCTCAAAGGCTCTGCTGGAAGGTTTCCATGTTCCTGCACAGCCTTCAACCCAAGGAGGTTTGTGAAACGCTTTGTGAGATGCTTCTTCCCTGTCACTGCGCGAGTGTCCTCCCCCAAAGGGACCAGCATCTGTCACAGTGGGGGTGTCAACACTGCCAGCCCTTGGTGGCTCGGGGAAGCCCCAGGAGGAGGAGGAGAGAGCACATCAGTGCCCCCGCTGGGCCTCTGAGCCCCAAAGCAGCGTCGCTGAGCCCAGGTCCGAAGTACTGGGGAGAAGATAGCTCGCCCGGCGTTGGGCTGTGCCCTCTGCATCCGGGCTGTGCACCCGTCCAAGAACAAAGAGGGGCAGGCGACGGTCTCGGAGCCGTCCCTCCTGTCACACGCCTCCCTCTGTGCCCCTCTCTTTAGGGAGGCTCTGGTCACTCTTCTCTTGCACCACAACCAAAAGGACACGCAGTCTCTCACGTGTATAAACTAGTTCATGCTCAGATCGGAGTAAGGGGGGCGCAGCTCCCCGCCCCGCAGCCCTTGCAGGGCATCTGAGTAAACCAAGTCCCCACACAGGGGGGTCTGAGCGCATGGGGGGGCCTCGGACTTGCAAGGTGCCCCTGGCTCTCATGATCGTCGCCGTCCAGGCCCCTGGGATGCTTCTTGGGGTCTCCGCGCCGGTTCCCACTCCAGAGGCGTCTGCATCCGGACACTGGGAAGGTCTGGGCGCCGTGGGGAGAGAGTGCGAACCAAAGGACGGTGGGGTCAGGGACAAGGGCGCTTCCCGACACACTTCGGCACCCCGGCCTCCACCTCAGGGTCTGAGCAGGGCACCCAGCCTCCGTCCCCACTGCGGGGCTCCAGACTAACCCACCCGCCGGGAGCGGCCCCCGCCGGTCACAGGGCGGCCCAAGTGCACCTGCGCCTAGAGCCTGGTCAGTGTCACGGGCGTGTGTGGACAGGACGCAGCGAAGCCACTCGCGCCCGCGGCCAGGATGCCGCCTACGCGGGAACTGCAGGCGCACTGACTCAGTGAGCCGCTTCCTCACGACTTAGCCACACAAAAACGCGTAAAATGTTATTAAATTCTCGGCGTGTTTGGGGGGCTCACAGTCCGTGAAGCGTCAGACTTCAGCTCAGGTCATGATCTCATGGTCTGTGGGTTCGAGCCCCATGTCGGGCTCTGTGCTGACAGCTCAGAGCCTGGAGCTGCTTCGGATTCTGTGTGTGTGTGTGTGTGTGTGTGTGTGTCTCTCTCTCTCTCTCTCTCTCTCTCTCTGCACTTCCCCTGCTTGTGCTCTGCTTCTCTATCTCTCAAAATAAATAAATGTTTAAAAAAATATTAAGTTCTCATATTTCAAATGTCAGCTTTATTTACATAATTGTTTAAATATCCTATTCATTAATTTTTTATTTTGCTTTTATTTTGAACAGATATTTCTAATACTTTGCTTGTTTTAACTTAATTTTAATTAATTAAAAATGATTTTGCTTATTTTAACTTACACTTTTTAATTTTTATTTTTGAGAGAGAGAGAGAGAGAGAGAGAGAGAGAGAGAGAGAGGGAGAGAGAGAGAGAGAGAGAGAGAACGCACGCACAGGAGTTGGGGGAGGGACAGAGAGAGAAAGAATCTGAAGCAGGCTCCAGGGTCTGAGCTGTCAGCACAGAGCCCGCCGCGGGGCTCGCCCATGAACTGCGAGATCATAACCCCAGCCAAAGTCAGACGCTTAACAGAGTGAGCCGCCCAGGCGCCTCCAAGTTATACTTTTATGAAATATATTCAAGTTCTCTGCACTTTAGTTTAAAAGTACCTTGTTAGGGTGCCTGGGGCGGGGGCTCAGTCACTTGGGCGTCTGACTCTTGATTTCAGCTCAGGTCATGATCTCACAGTTGTGAGGTCAAGTCCCTTGTCAGGCTCTGTACTGACAGCTCAGAGCCTGCTTGGGATTCATTCTTTCTTTCTCTCCTTTCCCTCTTTCTCTCTTTCTCTCTCTCTCTCCATCCCTCCTCCTCCTGCCTTCTCTCTCCCTCTCTGCCCCTCCTCCATTCACTCTCTCACTTTCACTCTCTCAAAATAAATAAACTTTAAAGGAAAGTTTTAAGTAACTACTTTGAGAAACTTCTTTCTATGATTCTCAAAGCGTTGGGTGCGGCCAGCATGTCACTTTTGTTACCAACGAGTATGGGGAGTTTAAAGAAATGGAGAGTAAGGATCTTCTTCATCTGACATCATCACGCACTGCAGACCTTTCACAGAGAGAAGTCCCGTCCCCCGGGGGCCTGGAAGCGTGCTTGGAACAGCAGTGCAAACCTTCACTGTCAATAAAACACAAGATCCATGTGAAAACCTTAAGTTCAACAACACAGTAGTCTGGCTGAAACGAAGGTGAAATAAATTTTGTGAGATACTCAATGCGTTACATCTATCTGTATTTTACTACTCAGCCCCAAACAATGCCAGCCCGGGGAGGGAACAGCCGGACCAGCACGGTAATGACAAAATTTCATCATCTTCAATAATCTGCCAACCCACTCATATACAGCCCGCATTCTGGATTTTATCATTGGAGAGAACTTTCATTATGCGTTAATGGTGCTTCTTAGGAAGGTATATATGTGTCAAGCGAGTGAGACAGGGCCCATTGTAATTAGCAGTTATTAGCCTAACGTCTGGACTCGGCCTCCATGTGTGGAGTCGGCCCGGACGCCCCACGTGTGGGCGGGTCTGCGCACGAACACGCAGAGGAAGAGTGAGCAAAGCCCGCCGTCTGAGGAAGCCGGTCTGTGGGAGGCCCGGGGAAGCCGCCCAGCCCTGAACGATTTTTCCTCGGCTCTTATCCCCAAACCGCTGGTTGCGCCATCTGCTCACAACTGAACAGGGACACTGGGTCTTTGAACCCCCGAGTGGGAAGCACGGCGGGGGGGGGGGGGGGGGGGGGGGGGGGGGGGGGGGGGGGGGGGGTCCGGCACGGAGCACGAAGGCTGAGGAGGGAAAGACGGTGGTCCAGGGAGCAGTGAAGAGCCCGTAGGCAGAGCTGAGAAATCACAACGGTGTGGGCCCCCACCCAAACTCCAAAATATTTACTATCTGGCCTTTTGGGTGCAAAAAGGAGGGAAAGAGTGAAGAGGGGGAGTCCAGGTGGGGGGAGGTACCAATAATGAGGCAGAAACTGAGGACGGCCGGGAGAGGACGAAGTTAAAAGAGCGGTTTTAATCCCAAAAGTAGTATTGGCTCCTGCACTGTCTTTAGGAACCACTAGATGGCGCACCTCACAAAGAAAAACCGTTTCTCTCCCCACCACCGCCGCCCCCCAATCTGCTTGTTCTTTTACACACAGTCCGTTCAGCTAGCCTTCCGGGACCCTGAGGGCTGTATCTCAGCGGTCTAACCCACTGAGTGGGTTTCAAGAAGCACCTGCTTCATATCAAGTCTACACCTACGTTCTGTGTCTTTGACCAGGGCTATGAGCAAGGGCCTCATAGGGGAAAATGCAAATAAATCGTATTCACCCCTCCAATTAGACACGCAGGTGCAGCCAACCGAAGAATGGACACAGGACCCAAAGGGCCGCATGTACTCAAGAAGGGACCCAGCGATCAGCGAGTGCACTCAAAACCACTGCTCAGCCTCACTGGGAATCAAAGACATGTTCATTAAAACAAAACTAAGACACCCTTTGGGCCTGGCAGGGTCCTGCTTTTCCTAAATGATGATCCCAGCCTTGGCAAGAGCGTGATGAAATGATCATGCCCAGGCACTGCTGACGGAAACGCAAACGGGCATGACGTCTCCCCAAAGGGCAGGTTAACACTAAATACCCAGGCTATCTTAACGGCGCATCCTCACTGGCCGGTAAGTCCACCTGCGCAGACATCCAAATAAAGGATCAAGTCAGCGCACAAAGGTTTCCATCGAGGACCTCCACACGGATTGTTACAAAACTGAGAGCAGGGTCTGCGGCCAACCGCAAAGTGATCACTTGAGACTGGCCCACACTGCGTGAATCAACAAGTAACTAGAGCTCCTACCCTGCGTCAGACACCGTGCTGAGTACGGAGGACACCGGGCTGAGTACGGAGGACACCGGGCTGAGTACAGAGGACACCGGGCTGAGTACTGGGGACACCA
>PJEM01015470.1:6502-29946 GCA_004023845.1 Helogale parvula
CCCCCCCCCCCCCCCCCCCCCCGTTCACTGCGTCCCGCCCGGTGAGTCTGGTCTTGGCAAACACCAGGGGGTGCCCTCAAACAAGGTCACAGATGCATGCTCGCCTCCAGAAGCCTCCTGGGCCCCGTGGGTGCGGGGAGCACTTCCGGGGACAGAGACCTCCAGGCGCACAGAACAGCGAGCTGGAGGCAGGCAGCGCGGTGCCGAGGCCCCTGGACGTGCGCCCGCCGGCTACGCCCTCCCCTTGCGACTGCCTCCACCACCACTGGCTTTCTGGATGGTGACTGTTGGGTACTGCTTCCCACTGGGCTCAGTGGCCATTGGTCCTTCTCCATCTTGTGCCAGCGAGAGGCCCTCCAGGTTCATCAGCGTGGCCTCTAGCGGCAGGATTTCCTTCTGTTCTGGGGCTAGACATCTTGGTGAGGCAGGGAGTACCAGGGACCCTGCGTGAGAATGTGGGTGCCGGGGCATCTCCGGGGTGGGGGAGCGCCTGGCGGCGGTGTTAGCGGAGGCCACGTGGGGTCCCCCAGGATCTAGCAACAGGGCCTGGCCAGCTGTGCAGTTTGAGGTTTGCGGCCTGGGAAACGTGTGCAGGACGGTGGAACGTGTGTCCTCCTCCCCCACCGGCCCGCTGGGCGGGAGGCAAATGCAGGAAAGTCCCGGATGGAAGCAAACTGAGGTGGCTTCCGCCAAACAGGGCGCCCGTCAGAGCCGGAGAGCACCCGGGAGAGCTCTCGAAGCCTCTGGCCCAGCTCGCCCAGCCCCGCCATACCCTGGGGACTCCGGGTCAGATGCACAGGTGACCTGGGGACGGGGATCACATCAGTCCCCTGTGATGGGGCCAAGAACACGGCAGGTGCCATCATGACTCCGCAGGGACAAATCCCCGCGGTCAGAGCTCCTGACCCCGAGCAGGAAGTGGCTCCGTCCGCGTCTGTCAGTGGCTGTCTTCTCCGACGGAGATGGACCCCCACATCTGTAACCTCCAGTGTCAAATGGCCAACATTCCAACAGGAAGTCAGAGCTGAAAATGTACCTTCCGGTTCACCAAGAATGTTCCAGGCGGGGCTGGCAGCGAGCCGGGTGCGGGGGTCACCAGCCCAGGGCAGCCCAGGTCACCTGGACCCTCAAAGTACCAGCTGCTCTTGGTGAAAACAGCATCTGTTCCCCAAACGGGCCTGGAGCTGCGGTCCCACAGCCCGGGCCCCTCCGCTCTCCGGCCAGAGCAGCTGACGCCTACCGGAAGGGAAGCTGCTAACAATAGGGTGGCGATGGGGTGATGACGGGCCCTGGGGAGCCCCCCGTGCCGCGAGGGCCCAGCTCTGACGCAGGCTGCTGTGTGCCTCCCACTCCGTGCGACTTCCGTCCAAAACAGTATACTCAGGAAGTTTATTACTTTGTTTAGAAAGTTAATAGTGACCAATTTAATTCAATTTAATCTTCCATTTTCAGATTCTTCCCCCCAGATGCGCCCCAAACAATCTATAAAACACCTAAAAAGGTCAGAAGGAGGCACAGCGGTTCAGGTCCTGCAGAGTGGGGGGCCGTCCTGCACCCCGAGGACCCAGCGCTGGCATGCTGGGCACTTGAGCATTTTAGAGAAAGTGGAGACCCCCTCCCTCCTCCCTTAGAGGGCCATGTCAGCGGGGCTCCCGCGGCAGCGTGGACGTCCCCAGAAGACCACCAGGGGGCCAGCGTGTGTGCTAAGTGGCCGCCCCCCTGGGAAGGAGAGAGGTGGCCCTGTGTGGGGCTTACTCCACCCCTCCGTCTGAGGCTCGGGGAGGAAGAGGACGGGGCGCGCAGGGCAGCTGGCTGTCACCCGGGGTCGGGGTGTCGCCTCCCGCCTTCCTTCCCTTGTTGCTGAAAGCGTAAACATGCGTGAGTTAACTGTGGAAGTGCCATTTCCTCAAGCCTGGACTTAGAGTCAGTGTTTTCCAAGGCTCAACAGCGAGGTCCAGCCAAGTTAACCCACCTTGACAGCTATTTAAGCTTTTTGATTTGGACCCAGAAATCTGCAGCCAAGTGTTTATTTTTAGCCAGTCAAGGTCAGAGCCAGCTGCGGTCCTTCCACTGCAGACTTGAGTCTACGTCTTGTCGAGAGCTTTCCAAAGCAAAGCTTCCACAGTGGCCGTGCTGTGCTGTGTCCCCACCAGCTGTGAAGGGGTGACCCCTGCCCCTCAGCACCTCCCCTGGGGGTGACCCCTGCCCCTCAGCACGCTCTCTTGCGTGTGAGGTTGTCACTTCTTACTTCAGCCATTCTGGAAGGTGCTTCTGCTGTCTCGTGGTTCCGTCTGCATTTCTGTAAAGGCTAAGGGCATGGAGCAGCCTTCCGCACTCTTGCCTGATGTCTGTCTCCCGACCCCAGTACCTGCTCAGGCCTGCTGGCCCAGTTCCTAGCTGCATTCACAGCGATGTCTGGTGAGCTTGGGGACCCCCGAGTCCCTCACCAGATCTGTGATCTGCAGTGAGTCTGCCCACCCTCTGAACACAGTGCTTTGCGGAGCGGAAGTTTCTAATTTTAACCAAGTCTACTTTACCAATTTCTCCGTTCATGGATCAGGTTTTTGGCATCAAGTCTAAGAATCATTTGTGTATTCCTAGATCCCAAATATCGTCTACTACATTTCTTCTAGACGTATTATAGTTGCACACTTTTTAAAATCTGTAATCCATTTTGAGTTTACATAAGGGGTGTGAAATTCAGATCAGTGTTTGGTTTTGCCCCGGGTCCCCAATTGCTCTAGTAGCTCAATTTGTTGAAAAGGCGACCTTCGCTCCGTTGAATGATTGTCCATCTTTGCCAAAAGTCCACTGGTCCCATTTGTGCGGGTCCGAGTTCCTACTGCCCCGGAGAACCTGTGTCGGTGCCTCACTGTCCTAACACATGAAGCAAAATGCATCTTGATGGCGAGTTCACTGGGTCCTCCTTTTCCTTCTTCCACAAGACTGTTGTAAGAATCTTGGCTCCTCTGACTTTCTGTACAAAGTTTAGGGTTGTCTTGCCTACATCTTTAAAACCACCTTTCTGGGGTTTTGCTAGGGATGCATTAATCATTGGGGTGAAAACAGACGCGCTCCATTCAGACTCCGACTCATTTACACCGCGCGGGACTCTCCCTTCACTGGGGTCTCTGAGTCCCCACATCCGCATCTGCAGGGGCGGCACACAGCTCTACACAGATTTTGTTACCAGCACCGAAGTGTTTCTTTTTCTTTCTTTCTTCTTTTTTTTCAGAAAAAGAGAGAAAGCGCATGTGCAGGGGAGAGGGGCAGAGGGAGAAAGAGAGAATCCCAAACAGGCTCCATGCTCAGCGCAGAGCCTGAAGCAGCACTGGACCACATGACCCTGGGATCACATGACCTGAGCCAAAATCAAGTCAGACACTTAACCAGCTTAGCGACCCAGGCCCCCCAAGTGTTTCTTTTGAGTAACTACAACTTTCCCTTTTGGTGTCCACAATTGATTGACTTTTGAACGTTCATCTGGTTTCCTGCATCCTTGTTACTCTCACTTATCTAAGTCTGGGACCATTTCTGTAGAGTCCTGGGACTTGATAGTTAGGTGGTCATTTCTTCTGTCAGCAGGGACTGTTGGTCCCTCCCCAGTCTCCGGGCTTCGTACCTCCCTTCCCTGACCTGCACCACAGGGTAAGAGCAGAGGTGCAGACGCCTCACTGTGTCCGGGCCACACGGCCACTTAACGTGATGCTGCTGCCGGCGTCTCTGCAGATGTTTATTAACAAGGTAAGGAGGTCCCCGTGTTCCTGGCTTTCTGAACGGGTGTTGCATTTTGTCAAACACGCCTTCTGTATTGATTGAAATCACGTTTGTTAGTGCGTTCTGGCCGGTTCCACTGATAAATCTTGAAACTCGGGGCCAGCCCTGCGCACCTGCGACAATCCTGGTCATACCAAACAATTCTTTTTGTCATCGCCGTCCTCCACTTGCGAGTATTTTGTGACGGACTTTTGTGTCCACATTCACCACCAACACTGGTCCACAGATTTCTTTTCTGTCTTTGGTTTGACATCAACAGACCACTAGCCTCATAAGACAAACTGGGAAGTGCCTCCTTTTTATTTTCCGGAAGACACAGCGTAGAATTGATGTTGGTTCTTTAAATGTGTGCAGAATTCTTGAGTGAGACCACTTAGGTCTGAAGGTTTGTGGAGAGTTTGAAACCTACTAACGCAACGTCCTGAATCACCGTCGGGTGCTTCACATGGTCTGCTTCCTACCGTCATAGTTGTGATTTCCAAGAACTTTTTCTCTGTCTTCAGTTTTCAGAAATTCGACCACCAGATGTCCTGGTGCGGTTGGGCGGGATTTTTCTAACTGGGCTTCCACCCATTTCTCAAGTATTTCGGTTTGTGTGTTTTGCCAAGTTTGGTAGGTCTGCGTCTCATCTCCCTGTGTGGCCCCGGTGGCGCGAATGTCAGGTCGTCTGTGCCCCTGAGGCTCTGCTCGTTTTTCCCAGTCTGTTGTTTCCCGTCCAGGTTGGCCACGTTCTGCTGTTTTATCCTCAAGTTTGCTGGTTCTTAGGGTGTTGGGCCCATTAATTGAGGGTTTGACCTCAGTTATCATATTTTTCTTTTTTTAATGATTTATTTATTTTTGAGAGAGAGAAAGAGAGAGCCTGAACAAGAAGGGGCAGAGAGAGGGACAGAGGATCGAAAGCAGGTTCCACACTGTCAGTGACAAGCCTGACTCAGGGCTCGGTCTCAGGACCATGAAATCATGACCTGAGCCGAAGTCAGACGCTCAACCGACTGAGCCACCCCGGTGCCTGCAGTTACCATATTTTTCATTTCCAAAATTCCCATTTTCTTCTTTGTTGCCAAGAACCTCTGTTTGCCTTTGGAAGGCACACCCATGACCGCTCTGTGCAGCTTCGTGTGACAGCCTCGCGCACCTGTCACCTCAGTGCTAGCACCTTCCGTCCTTGCTCGGTCAGGCCGAGATTCTCCTGGGTCCTGACAGGACGAATCCTTTTTTATGGAAATGTGGGCATTTTTGTATCGTGTTAGGAGGTTTCGCATCTCATTTAAACCGTCTGTGTCCGCTGGCGTCCTCCGCGCCCAGACGGGGAGGGGAGGAACTATTTTCACTGCCGGTGCCCATCTGAGTCCAGACCCTGCTGGTGACGCTCAAGGACTCTGCTGACATCTGTGGGGGGTGGGGGCGACAGTCCTTGTCAGTCCCGGGAGAGGGTGGGCGTCCTGGCCCCTCCCCAGACCCCTGCTAGGCCCCCCGGCTGGGAGGCGGTGGGCTGCCGCGTTCTGCTCCCCTCGTGTCTCCACTGTTACTGCAGGGGGGACACCGCCTTGCTCTGCAGCAGTGACGCCCGGACTCCACAAGCCCCCTCCACGTCACCCCAGAGGGAGCGGCGAGGAGCTCCCAGTGTGGCTTTCTAGAGGGGAGGGGGCCTCGGGCGGCCGTGGGGTGGGATGCGGGCTCCCCGCCTCTCTGCTGGGGCCCGGCACGTCTACGAGTCTCTGTCCCGCTCCGCTGCCCCTCGCCCGGCCCCCTCCTGGGGGGTGTCTGTCACACGCACGTGTCCATTTCCAGGGTGGGAAAGCGTCAAGAGCTTCCAGAAACCCTAGTGTCAGGTCGTCTCCTAGACCCGGACCACCCACCTCACGGTGGCTCGTGGCTGTGCCCACGCCCCGTGCGCAGCGACTAAAAAGAAACTAGAAGTGCCAACAGATGAAACAGATCCCAGGGCAGAGTCGTCGGGATGTATTTTAAGAAGAGAAAAGCCCTACAGGCTTCCTCCACATCCCGCCAAGTGCCACCCCACGGCCGATCTACCACGAACCCGGACACACGTGTGCACACGCACGCTGGGCAGCACGTGACCCGAGCTCCGTACAGCCGGCGACGCTGTGGCCACAACGCAGCTTACGGTTCTTCCGGAATAACTACCAGGCCAGTGTCCCCTCCTATCCTCTCTGCTTCCCAGACCCCGTCTGTTTGTTCAGACGGGGCTCCACGACCCGCGCAGGCCACGTGCCGCCCCAGCTGGCTGCCAGGCTCCTTCCGGCACCAGGCTGCCCGCCCCCCTTCCCTCCCTGCCTCCTTTTCTTTCTTGAAATTCTCTTATTGAAGGAACCAGGTCGTTTGTTACAGTCTAGAGTCACAGATTACACGCTTGGCGGGTTTAAGTGTCCCGGTGTTGCCAGATCTCCTATAAATGGTTGGGTAGATCTAGAAGTTTCCCCAGGGTCCAGTTCAGCCTTTCGCTCATTTACTTTGTCGTGCGGGCGCCCCCCGGCGGCCACTGTGCGGCCTCCCGCAGCAGCACCTGCTCTGAGTGGCCACGCCCCCAGGATGGCGTCCGCTCCCTCCGTCCCGTCCTTGCCCCTCCGAGTCCGAGCGCAGAGCCCCGCACGGCCCCCCGCGGGCCCAGCCTGGCCGGGCCTCGTCCCCGCGAGCCCCGGAGAGCCCCGTCGGCCCTGGCCCCGGCGCCCCCACGTCGGGGCTGCTCCCCGGGCCGGCGGCTGCCTGGACGCGTGTGCCCAGCCCGCTCCCGACGTCTCCGCCTGCAGGCCCCTGGCCCCGGACCCGGAGCGAGGGCGGCACAGTCACCTAACCTCAGCTCGGGCACCCAGCTCGGCCAGGGGACGCGGCGGCCGCAACGTCAGGTCGCTCCCGACAAGGAGGCGGCGGCATTTCCACCGGACGCCGCGCGACCACAGACCCAGCCCGCGGGCATCGCCGCCAGACCCGGTCCCCAGACGCCCGCTCCCCGGAATCGCGACTGGCTTCCGGCTTCGGCCTCGACCCGACAAAGTCCGGAGTGCAAGAGGGGGCAGCTGGGGGTCGGGGGGCGCAGTCACTTCAGACGCTGGAAGAGGTGGCATTTCGTGAAAAGGCCTGACTACTGGGTGTGTCTGTTCTTTAAGAAGAAAAGGACAGAAGCCGCCTCCACACCGAGCCGCAGGCCGGAGAAGTCAGACCGGCCTCCGGTGCTGCAAACGCGGGGAAACGCAGTCCTGCATCCCACACGCACACACTTCGTTTCCTCACAGGTTGCCTTTCGGAGTGACAGACGGGCAGTGACATGGGGGGACGCAGTGACGGGGAGGGTAACTGAAAAAGCTGTAAACCAGCTACAGGCCTGCAGTGCGGACGGTGGGCGGAGCCACAGGCGCAGCAGCGACGAGACGGCCACCGCCAGTTTGCGCCGCGCAGGCGCCTTCCCGCTCTTCGAGGCCTTTTGCGAGCACCCAGGGGGCTCCGTCCTTAGCCGTCTGACTCTTGATTTCGGTTCAGGTCATGATCTCACGGTTTGTGAGTTCAAGTCCCACACGGGACTCTGCGTTGACAGCATGGAGCCTGCCTGGGACTCTCTGCCCCTGCCCTGCTCCCTCTTTCTCAGGGGAAAAAAAAGCATTTCAAAGTATATTTTCTTTTTAAAAACTTGTACTATTAAGTAATCTCTAGAGCCAACATGGGGTTCGAACACACAACCCTGAGATCAACAGTCACACACTCTTTTTTTTTTAATTTTTTAAATGTTTTTATTTATTTTTGAGAGAGACAGCATGAGCAGGGGAGGGTCAGAGAGAGAAGGAGTCACAGGATCTGAAGACAGGCTCCAGGCTCCAAGCTAGCTGTCAGCACAGAGCCTGACGCAGGGCTCGAACCTATGAACCATGAGATCAACCCATTAACGGTGAGACCATGACCTGAGCCAACGCCGGACGCCTAACCGACTGAGCCACCCAGGCGCCCCAAGTCACACACTCTTCTGACCAAGCCAGCCAGATACCCCTTTAAGTATTTTTTCAAAAGAAAATAGGGATTCCTAACATTTTTGGTATGAAAATGCCATTTTATTTATTTACTTTTTTAAACACTTTTTTTTTCCTGTTGATTTATTTTTGAGAGCAAGAGAGACAGAGCATGAGTGGGGCGGGGGGGCAGAGAGAGAGGGAGATACAGAATCTGAAGCAGCTCCAGGCTCTGAGTTGTCAGCCCAGAGCCCGATGCAGAGCTCGAACCCACGAACTATGAGATCATGACCTGAGCTGAAGTCGGACACTTAACCAACTGAGCCCCCCAGGCGCCACAAACTGTCATTTTAATATAAGAACTGCAAACTCTTACTTTTTAGGAATATATAGCTGGGGAAATGCTACAGACTAAAAGTTACAATGTATGGTTTTGTATCTTGTAGATGAGTTTGAATTAATCAGATAGTTTCTACCACACAGAGAGGAGAAAAGAATAATGCAGGCAGCACTGAGTCTAAACAACAGATGCCTGAGATCTGGGAGCCTTCCGTTGAGACCTCAGATCCCTTCCATAGAGCGCGCCCCCAGGGACCACGGGCCAGAGGTGCCGATGGGAGGGGTGCCTGTGGGTGGGGTGTATGTAAGGAGGGGTGCGTGTGGAGAGGAGTGGGGTGCACCTGGGAAGAGTCCACAGGGGAGGGGTGCAGCGGGGAGCCCAGGGCGTGGGTGCTGGTGCAAGCACTGAGAACCCAGGTGACCTGGGGGGAACTCAGCTCCTTCACCAGGAGGACGGGCCCCTAGCATGACGATCTGGGCCAGCGCGTCAATTAGGCCTCTTGCCTAGAAGACTCTCAAGTCCCGCTTTTGCTGCATGAATTAAAATACCGTATTACGATGCAGAACACGCGTTCAGATGCGCAGCACATCTCGAGAGAACAGACAGGAAGCGGCGCGGCCGGTGAACGATAGGCGCCACCTGTCTCTCCTACTTGGGTCCCTAGTCAGCTGCCAGGGGAGGTTGCCCACACCAAGCGCCCGAGCCTCCCTGGGGCCCGGGCCCCTCACTCCTCTCCAGATTTCTCACCGACAACGGAGGTGCGCGCCACACGCAGCCGGGCAAGGATGTGGGCCTTGTGCCCCATCACCCCGCCGACAGTGGGAGCCCCTGCAGAGCGGACAGTCACTGGGTCTTGTCTGAGCTGGCTTCCCCAAGCGGGGTCCAGATAACGCTCCCATTGTCCCAGAGAAGCTATTTCCTCGGCCCCTGGAGCGCTGCTGGCTGCTGGCCTGGGACGGGATCTTCCGGACAGAGGGAGGGACGCGGCTGCCCGGTGTTCTCATCCCTGGAGCACGTGGGACATGCGTCCCTTGGCAGAGCGTGTTTCATTAGTGAGTGATCGCTGAGAGTTCCGAGAGAGAGATCTGCCTTTGAGAAGCTGGCACTCAGGGCGCCTGGGGCTCGGTCGGTGGAGCATCCGACTTCGGCTCAGGTCATGATCTCACGTTCGTGGGTTCGAGCCCTGCATCAGGCTCTGTGCTGACCGCTCAGAGCCTGGAGTGTGCTTCCAACTCTGTGTGTCCCTCTCTCTCTGCCCCTCCCCTGCTCATGATATCTCTGTCTCTCAAAAATAAATAAATGTTAAAAAAAATTAAAAATAAAAAAAGAAGTCTTAGAGAGAGAAGGACACACAGAATTGGAAGCACACTCCAGACTTCGCCATCTTCAACAGGCGAAGTGACCGATACTCACAAAATTATCTCATCGGTACAAAGTGGCAAGTTCTCTAAGTAGCTATGCTTCGTGTCCCTGGACCCTTCCACAAAAGGGCAGGAAACCGGAAACAGGAGAGGCTGTGTGGGCCTGACCTTGGTGGGGGTGACAGGAAAGATTTCCAGAGCGGATTACATTCCAATATCGAGCCAGACAGAAGAAAGAGATGGCTGTTAAACAGCATCCTCATCACATTAGAAGAGTGACATCGTGACGGACTGGCTTTATGCCAGGAGCGCGGAAACAAGTGGGAAACGCCTGAACATGCCACCTCCGGATGTCGTTCCTAGTGCCAAGGTCACGATTGTCTCCAGACGGCAAGGAAGCACTCGATGAACTTACTTTTATTGGTTCTTGATTTTAAAATACTCGACAAAGAAAACCTAATATCACACTCACACACACACACACCCCCCGCACTAAAGCGCCCACATCTCAGCCCGTGTCCCACGGAGCAGGAGGCATCCAGGCAAGAATGGCTCCCGTGAGACAGTGTCCCAGAGACACGAACAATGCCATCAGACAAGGCAGAAGTCAGAAGCATGAAAAACTCAAGGAAGAAACAGAACCAAATTATTGGCCGACTTGTTTCTGTAACCATATAATTAGAATGAATTCTGGATTCCATATGGACAAAACAAAGCTAGTGAGAATGGCCAGGCAAGCCCTTGGACGGAGCAGTGAAGTGACAGGGACTGCATGAAATGTTAAAACCCCAGGCCCCGTGATTAAAGCACGTGGCACCAGAAATCAAAAGACAAACAGACCAATGATGCAGAACAGAAATTTCATAAATTGACTCAAATATAGACTGAAATTTAATGTATTTTCATGCTGGGGTCTCCAGTGCCTGTGCGAGTTTCCAATAAATGGTATCAGGACCACGGATTAGAAAAACAAAGTTGCATCCGTACTTGAAACCATACAAAATAAATCCAAATGGGTTAAAGGTTTAAGTGGAAGTAAAAATTAGGTGAATTCCGTTAAAACCTTGGACTAACAAGGCCTTCTGAACAACTCAACATCCAAAATCTAAAATGCTGAAACTCAACTACATTTTATTTTTATTATTTTTTATTGTTTATTATTAATTTTTGAGAGAGACACAGAGACAGAGCATGAGCCGGGGAGGGGAGAGACAGAGGGAGACAGAATCCAAAGCAGCTCCAGACTCTGAGCTGTCAGCACAGAGCCCGGCGTGGGGCTTGAACCCATGAACCCTGGCCAAAGTTGGATGCTTAACCACTGAGCCCCCCAGGGGCCCCTCAACTACATTTTTAAAATGGCAAAAAGAGGAAGTCAGGTCGATGGTAATCTGAGAAAAAAGTACTTTCATTTCCAGTCACAAGCGCCAATCTCACAAAGAGCTCCGAGAAACCCCTAGAAGGTTAGCAACGCAAAAGAAAATGGGCAACAGGAAGTATAAACAACCCTGAAACAAAGGAGGGGCGTTCAAGGTCGCTTGTAAGACGAGCACGGGTCACCCCACACGCTGAGACGGACGGACGGATGCAGAGACAGACACACCGACACACAGCCGCTCCCAGGATCTCGGCCGAGAGCGCCGCGGTGACAGCGCCGGCGCGGGGCCGCAGGACTCTGAGCAGAACCATCGGAAGCACCTGCTCGTGGCCCCGCCCCCGGGGCGTGGCCCGCACGCGCCTGCGCGCGGAGGGAAGGACGCCCGCCGCGGCCGCGTTCGCCACAGCGAGAAAGACGCAGGAACCCGGGCTTCGGCGACAGACGAGGGGCGTGTGCGCGGCCGGTGCGACGCGCTGCGACTAGGGCGGGGCCAGGTCGCTCTTGGTGGCCGCGCAACCACTTCCGGCTCCTGGTAGGCGGGGACAGCGTGCGCTACAGGCGCGCGGCCTCCGGGCCGGCGGGAGGAGCCCGCCGCGCGCTGCCCCTGCTTGGTCTGCGGAGACCCGGCCGGCGCGCCCCGCGGTCCGTCCAGGGGCGTGGACCTCGGGGGCTCGGGGTCAGGGCGAGACTCCCAGAACCCGGCTTTTCCATCGCTTTGATCTTGGGCCATGAAGACGTATACTATTTATTACACACCCAGGGAGGAAGGCGAGGAGGGCGGAACAGGAGGGGCCCAGGACGCTGCTCCTCGGAGGAAAGACCAGACAAGGCGGCCTCAGGAAAGCTTGCATGCGGTGTGAGCACTGAACAGGGAGTCCTGGAGGTCTCTGAGCAGCCGGAAAGATGGAAACACACCCCAGACACACACATGCACACACACACGCTCACAGAGACTCACAGAGATGCATGCAGCCGTGCAGACTCACACAGGCATGTTCCACATTCCCAGGAAGCAGGGACCCCGACAGGCACAGCACTGAAGGGCCCTGACAGGCGGTGGCCAGTGGGACCATGGCCACCTCTCCCCCAGGGAGAAGCCCAAGACCTGCTCTCCCACACTGGCCGGAGCCTTGGGGACAGCGTCCATGTTGGTGGCCAAGCGTCTGGTAGCCCGGGCACAGGTCAGAGGAGGCGGGATGGCCCCGGAGACAGACCCGGGGGGCGGCATGGCGGCCACCACCCCGCTGGGGAGCCTGTCCGAGATTTACCGGGTTAAAAGAGAGCATAGTGAAGGGAGTGTGTACAAAACAAGAGGAGATACAAGGACACGTACACACGAGCTTACACCACACGCTCACACACTCACACTAGCACACATCAAAAACCGGAGAGGCGGAAGGCGATTCTGGGGGACGGTGGCACAGGAGGAGGAGGCAGGGACAGCCCCCAGCTGTCCTTACACAAGTCACCTTACACAATTGAGAAGTCACGTGGAAGTGTGAACGACCATCACTGACGAACAGAAGGGATTTACTTACCAGCGGGCACAACCCTGCAGAGCGGCTTCCCAGGGGCTCGAGGGCCTGATCATTTGACTGCACCTCCCTGGTGGGACAGTCCCCCCCCACAGCCGATGATCGAACACCCTCTCCCTCAGCCATCCCCATCCGGATGGCGGAGCAGCCGCTGCCGTCCGCACCGGGGGCTGCAGTCTCTGGGACTGGGGCTCGGGGTCAGGAAGGCAGAGATCCGGGACCCGCGTGATCCCGAAGTTGAACTGAGAGCATCAGAAGGAATCAGTGCGTTCCAGCTGCGAGGGGGGAGGGGCCCTGGGCCGCGCCAGCCACAGACGTGCTGTGGCACGTGTGTGCACCGGCCAGCCACCCGCCAGCGACCCCACCCTCCACGCTGCACCCCGCAGCTGAGAGGCCGGCCCTGCCCTTTCTAGGCCCCCCTCCCCCGAGGCCACGAGGTGTGTGGGTGGCGTGTGCGCGGCGTGTGTGCGCCATCTGCGCGGCCGGCGTGTGTGTCCCGTGGGCACACAGCTCCTTAGCTTCGGCGGCTAAGAACTGGGGTGCACGAGCATGTGTGCGCGTGGGACGCTTGAGGTGCAAACGCGGGGCACAGCCGAGCGGTGGTGGGCAGCCCCGTGCCAGGCGCTCGTCTCCGCTCCTCTCCGCAAGGACACGCTCAGGGTGCACCGGAGGCTCCCAAGACCCCAGAGGGACAGTTTGACCAGTATGAGCAGCTATGATGGGTTAAAACACACAGGATAGTAAAGCTTCTTAGTTCTCTTAAAATCACGACGGCCCAAACGGGGCTGGCACTCTGCCCGTCCCCAAACTGAGACCTAATCACTGCCCCGACTCCCCAGACACAGAGTGTCCTCACCAGCACCGGGCAGGTGGTGGCCCGCCAGCCGGACCCCTGAATGGTGAGCCCGCAATCGTCCACCCACCTGCTCCTAAGCGAGACCCTCCCCTTGTCCACCCGGAGACCTCACCCGCTGCCGCCGGACCGCTGGCAAAGCCGACCGGGTTCTAACCACACTCAGTTCAATTTTATTTTTCAACAGTTTAAAGAGATATTTTTCAAACCCTTCCCACTTCCCTTGGGAAGATGCTCACGACACACGCACCATCCTACAAACCGGCAAATAGGAAGGAGAGGACAGGGCGCGTGCAGGGACCTCCAGGGACCTCGCGTCCAGGTGGGTCGGGCCAAGGGCGACGGGATCGAGGGAACGAGGGCGCAGTATGGCTGGAGAATTAGAGTCCAAGCAACGTCCCCGGCGGCCACCTCCATCCCGGGGACAGAGGCGTGGGCGTCATGTGCCTCCAGGGATGGCCCCGCTGTGACACGTCTGGAAACAGCGCCCTCTGGGAGCCGGTTCAGGTTCTTAGGAACTACCGGTTTCTAAAGACGTCAGGACGGAACCACAGGCCAGGCCGCTCTGGGGTGCAGCAGTGCGGCGGGAGGGTGTCCTCACAGGCCGGGGTTTGGGAGGGCCGAGGCCTCCAGGGCAGGCACCGGGCAGGGCCACCAGGCTGGACCCTCAGCTCCCAGAGACGCCTGCCTGGCTGCTCCAGGCACCCCTGTGCCCACTTCCCGTGGCACTATTCACACTCTGCCCCTTCCCCGAGGGCTACCCGCAAAGTGCCAGGAAAATTCTCCCAACAGGCTTTTCCCTTGCCAACAGCAGGGTGAGCTCAGCCTTGGAGAAGCACACGGCACAGACCCGGGGGACCGAAGGGGACAGGCAGTTCCTGCGGAAGCAGCCTGTGTGAGGGGCGCGCACGGGATCAGGGTCAATGCAGGGCGGGCGCACCCACATTGGCGGCCACGCTGTTGTGCCTGGTACCATTCAAGGGTGACGTCCACCAGGTTGTTGGCGTCATTGGACACTGCGAACTGGTCAGGAAAGATCCAACTTCGTGAAAGGTAAATGCCGCGGCAGCATTCCCAATCCAGGAAGGCTGGTCCTCGCCAGCAGACGGGCCTCCCCGACGCGGCACTGCAGCGGCGACAGGGAGCCGCTCCCCGTGACAGGCGCACCTGCCCGCGCCTCTGACAAGGGCATCCAAGCAAACACACCAACTCCCGAATGCTTCACAGCCACACGCTTCCCTGCCTGCGGCTCGGCTGGTTCCACGTGGCCGTGAGCAGCCCGGCCAGTGGGCGACCCCCAAGTCCAGCCACCGAGTCCCCTCTGGAGACTCAGCCCGGGACATGCAGTCAGATTGTTGCCCACGCGCCTCACCCCCATCTCAGTCCCCCGCAGGGTCCCCAGAGCTGGGGGCACGACCACCCTCGGAACCCGAGCCGTGAGGGGGCCCCCTGAGCACGGGGACTAGATAACCCTCCAGCCGCAAAAGTTGGTGCTGCGTGGTGTCTGCACTGTGACCGAGCCCTCGCTCAAGGAGGGGCCACCGCCTTCCCAAGTGCCCTTCCGGGGGCGGCACCCGCTGACGGGCAGCACCATCCCCGCCCCCAGAGCGGCCGCACCCCAGAGCCGGGGGCCACGCCGTCACGGGGAGGCTGTCTGGGGGGTTCTGGCCACAGCCTCTCGCTCGCCACAAGGCACATGACAAAAATCAAGTTTCTAAACACAGCAGAGACGCCGGGAAGGCGCCCGCGCCAGGACGTAACTACCCGCCAGCCAGGTTCAAAGGGCCGACAGTTCACACACGCAAGGGGCCGGCCCGCCGGGGACCCCCGCCTGCAGCGAAATGTGCACCTGCGGTCGCAGGCGTGCGAATGCCGAGCTGCTCACCTAGGGCACCCCCCGCAGGAGGCCGGGGGCACCTCTGCCCGGCGGGCTGTTGCGGCGAGCCGGGGGGGCGGGGCCGACAGCTCCAGATGCAGAGCAGGGGGAGTGCTCCCTGTGTCCCCAGAGGCCCGCCTGGCTCCGGCCCAGCCCCCAGGGGACACTCGCCGTCCCTGTCTCGCTCTCCGTTGGTGTTGGGCGCCTTGCTCGCCCCGTCCGGTGGAAACGACTTTCGGAGCAGGACAGGAAAGACCCGCAATAATCTGTGCAGTCTCTTCCGTTAAGAGACTGGCCAGGGGCGCGAGGGCGGGCGGGCCCCGGCCCGGACAGGGCCAGCTGGGCACCGGGGACAGGGGCACTCTCACACCTTGGGTCCTGCTCATCTGTCCCTGGGTCACCGGTCACGGGCCTGCTGACCAGCAGGAGCTTCACCCGGGCCCTCGTGGCTTTGAGAACCAGAGCCAAGCCTGGCGCCGGTCCCCACGGGCGCTCGGCGTCTCACCGCAGACCCCAACGGCCTGCCGTCCCCTCGCTGGAGCCACCTCGTCCCACACCGCTCATCTGAGAGCCGCCAGGTGGCCAGGCCAGGAGCATCCTGGGAGACTGTGCCAGCCGAGCGTGGTGCCAGCAGCCGGCCCACAGCGGCGCCCCGGCCGCCCCGCGTCACACGCCTCTCCTGGATCCGAACACACCAGCCTCCCTCGAGGACCACGAGAGCCACGGGGAGGACCTCTGGGTTCAGTCGGTAGCCAGAGCTTCCGGACCGGAGTAAGCAGCGGCCCCACCTGTGAGCGTGTCCGGCCCCCTTGGCCGGTCTGGAACTAGCCCGATGACGTCAGGGACATCGATCTGGTGGTCACCGTCTTCCTGCTCAGCCTCGTCGGGGGCTCTCGGGGAGGGACGGCGGCCGCGCCCCGCCCGCTCGCACAGGACGCATCCCCAGCAGTCACACATGGGCCTGCGGGGCGGAAGCAGATGTAACAGGAGAGTGAGCTCACCCTGCGCAGGGACACGGCGTCGCGTCTGTCACAAAGCCTCGATAACTGCACGCAGCCTCCTGCGGCGTCTGTTCAGAAAGGGACAGAGCACGTCCCGCCGACGTCCCCGGGGTCAGGGACAGTGAGCAGCCAGCCTGCTGTCCTGACTGCGATGGAGCGAAGGCTGCAGACACAGAAGTATTATTTACTCCTGCCGTTACGGGAAACAAAGGCCTAGACTTCCCCCTTGACATTTAGGCTCTTGTTTCAAGGACAGAAAAATCCCGGATGCCCGGTGTCAAGGTCACAGCTCACTCACCGAACTGGCAAACTTTCGAAACCATTGCCGGTTGCTTATTCGGATTACTTAAAAACATGTTAAATCCTCTGAGCAAAGAAATCCTCTCGAGTTCCAGAACAAACACTAAGGTGTTATCCCTCCAGGGAAAACTTGGCAGAGGAGCTTAAGTCACGTTTTTTGGAAGCCACGTTGAATTTAAAGAGACAGCCGGTGAGCACGTCTGGGGGGGGTGGCTTGGGGCACGCGCGGGGCACGCGGCCGCCTCAGCAGGTCACTGCTAACCACACTTTGCCAAGCCTGCGCTTTGAGCCTGTTTCGGGCTCGGGGTTATTTCCCCGAGTCGACGTCACACCTGCAGGGCTCCGTCGTCAGGAGTAAAGACGTACGTGAGGGAACTTCCCGCCTTCACTTGTGTCTCCACAGGCAGCCTCACCTTTTCACGTCACCGTCCAGATTCGGCTTCTGTCCCTGCCTGAAGCCCTGCCGTGGAGGGCGCCACCGCAGGGCAGGGCACGTCACAGCCACCGTGCCCTCCGGCCACCAGGCCACCAGCTTTCGGTCCTTCCCCCCCGGAAGCCCCTCCGAGGCCCTGCCCGAGGCCGACGCAGCTGCCCTGCCCCACAGGTTCACCCTGACACCAGCCTGCCCTCGGTGCAGCCCCCAGGCTGGGCAGCTTGAGGCTCACACTCCGGCCAGCCCTGGGCAGGGGTCCCGACGGCTGCCCACGTGAGAACCTCCGAATGGAGCCTGCGGGCGGGAGGAGGAAGGAGCCGCCGCTGGACTGGGGGCGGGGGGGGGGGGGGCGCTAAGCGACAGACAGAGCCAGTTCCCAAGTGTATCTGGCATCAGCAACTCCGCACCCCTGCCCGAGAAGGCTCCCGGCTTCCTCCGTCGTCCTGCCCGGGCGCACAGCCCCAGCGGCCTCCCTGCCTGACCCTCAGCACGCACCCGAGCCTCTGTTTTCACGGACACGGCCGCTGCCCAGCTCGATGGTTACCCGTGCGCGTCCTGCTCGCGACTTCTCCAGGCCTGTGTTTCGGGTCCCTGTGACGTGTTCTTAACCTCCTCACACAGGGTCGGGGTGAGGAGCCTTCACACTGAACGGGAGGGACAGGGAGCCCCCCCCCGGGCAACACCTGAGCCCCCCCATCCCGCACCCACGTTTCCAAGGCGATCACACGGTGTGCAGTGACCCAGGAAGGGCACGCACGGAGGCCACAGTCAGACCCAGTCTAAAGATTTCGATTGCCTGAGTCTGGTTTTGACCCTAAAAACTAGGAGGAATGATTTTCCAGGTTAAAGCTAAACAAAACTCAAAATCCTGTTTTTTCCCCTTTTTTCCAAATTCTGCTGGGGGAGTTTCAAATGAGCAGGCTGATTGTAATCTTAACCGTACAGACTAGAAAGAGAAGGCCCGTGTGCGAGGTCACCTTTGTTCCCAGCAGGGCTGAGAAGAGCTCCCCTCCCCCAACCCCTCCCCCAGCCCCCCCTGAGGCAGGAGTTCACAAGTGTCACTGGGTACTTGGCCTCCAGACATAAGCAAGATGATCCAAGTTCTGCTTCGATTAGTTCGTTTTCAAAAGCGGGCCTTCCACCCCACTCGGCCGAGGGTCGGGGGAGGCTTCCCGGCTTCCACTGCAAGGTCCCACCTCCCTCTCCCCTCTCCCCCTGGTGGGTCAGCCTCCGGCCCTGAGGACGGCCCTGAGGACAGCCGGCGCCAGGGGCCGGGGGAGGGGGGGGGGCTCCCTCCATCCCCCAGGACAGCGCTTCTCCAGCAGCAGCTCAGGTCAGTGCCCCCGTGTCCCCGGGGCAGAGAGTCCCAGGCAGGAGAGAGAGGGGCTTCTCCATCGCTGGGTGCAGCCCGAGGGCACAGAGAAACACACTGTGACCACCGAGCACCAAACCGCGTTGGTCCCCTCTGGGGGTCCTGTCTGCTCCTGGAAGAGCCCCGGTAAGGAGCCCGGCCCCGGAGGGACAGTGGCACCCGTGCCTGCTTCCGTCCCTCTCCGGAGTCCAGGTGTCCCCCACCCAGCACACAGGGGACCCAGGGGCTGGGTGAGGGGGACGGGGCCAAGCACAGCAGAAGACCGAAGCCAACCGGCCTCACCAGCTCTCCCCTCGGCTCGGCCGCCTCCCTGCACACCTGCTCTCGCACCCGCAGCCCCCGCCCTCACGGAGCTCCCCGGGAAGCCCGCCTGGGCACGCCGGTTCCGGGCATCAAACGTGCCAGCACCCTGGGTCGGCGGCACTCAGGCTCGGTGCCGTCACCAGGTGGGGGGCCACGGGGGAGGCGCCCAGGCCCCCACACGCTCTCGCTGGACTGACAGCTGCCCCAGGACCGGAAATTGCACTCTGCGCCCCTGCGGCTTCTCACCGGAGCCGGAGCCGGAGCCTCACCGCTGGCCACGTCCCTGCGGCGCGTAACCACCGCGTTATCGGTTACAAACCGCCAATCCTCAAAGGGTGCGTTATCATTCATGAACAGAGAAGAGGGTTTCAGGAGGGAGAGGGTAAGGGTGGAGGGGGTGTGGTCACCTCTCACCTCCTCCTCTGCCGACCCCAAAATTGACACTTCCTAGTTTACTGGTAGCCCTGGAGTGTCGGGCATCCTCCTGTGGAATCAAAGTTCTGGAACTTTCATTCGAGGAAGCAGGAGGCCAGGAGGGTTATGTCCCATCTCAGAGAGGAAAGCAGCACAAATGGGCGATGCCAGCCCGGAGCCCACGGAGCCTCCGCAGGCAACTGGGTGCCCCTGCCCCGGCCTGCACCGGCGGCCACCCTGAGCTGACAGCACCGCAGACTCCGCCGTCGGGCGCTCGGCCCCAAGCTGCTTCTGTGTCTGTTTGGGAGAAGACCGACCCCCATCTCCCGCCCTCTGCCACGGACGGGGCCACTGAGCACCTCTGCTTCGGGCAGGGGGCTCCTGGCCCACCACCACCTGTGCCTGCGTGTCTGTAGCCTAGAGTTCCCGCCCCCCCCAACCAGGGAAACCTGCACCTTGTCCTCACGAGCAAATACAAGCGGAGCAGTGCACCGGACACTCGCAACTACTCCACGTCAGCTGCGGTGCGCCGTCCGCGGGTCGGTGACACCCCGGGCCACCTGTGTGTCACGGACACTGCAGGGTCCTCTGGCTCAACTGCAGGGCTCCGCCCCCACCACAGAAGTCAGACAACCTGGTGGCAGAGACCCCTCCTTCCGCCGTGACTGTGACCTCACTTGACTCGCCAAGATGCCGCTTTCCCAGAGAAAAGTCGAGATTTCAGCCGAAACTGCTCTGAGGAGCCTGAAGCTCAGAAGGGAAAGAAAGAATCACCAGCAAGCTGCCTGCGCAGCAGTGAGGCCTGGACGGGGGAGGAGCAGGTGCAGGGGAGGGGCTCTGCGGGAGGCCGAGGAGGCCAGTGTCAGGCTGCAGCCCTTCCGGCCGCCAGATGTTCTCCACCGGCTCAGCGGCCTCACTCCTACCGCTGAATTATGGCCTCCTTCTACCCATTCCTGCAAGTTCCCCTGGAAGAAAGCCTTGCCTCTGCCACGCTTTGAAAAAGAGCTCACCCGGAAATTGGGGACATTAACCCCAGAGCCCCAAGCCCCTAGGCCCCCCAAGCCCCCAGGCCCCTCAGGCCCCAGGCCCCCCAGCCTTCCTGCAGCTCTCTGCACAAACCACTTGGCATAACTGTGCGAGGCAGCGAGGCAACACTCCCATTTCACAGAAGGCAAAACCGATGCAGACACAGGCACACGGGAACCACAACCCAGGAGCACACAGGTGTGACTGCCGTCAGGGCCCAGGAGGGTGCAGCCAGCCCACGGGGTGGGCTGAGGGGGCAGGTCCGGAAACTCTGAACGTCCTAAGACAGAGCTGGCTCACCCTTAGAGAGCACCCTCCTCCCCACCCATCAGGGTCCCGGCAGGAGTCTCCCTTGTCCCCACCCCACAGGGAGTTGGTCTCATCTGCTCCAGCTGATCCAGGAGGCCGGGGCAGTACACAGCTCTCAGACCACTTTGGGACCCTCACCGCACAGATGTGCAGCGCCCACGGCCCTCCGGTGCACGGGCTCCTTCCGCAGGGCCCCGCAGCCCCGCCTACCTGCCAGCTGGGGTCCTCCGCCTGACAGGGACTCTGGGACTCCGGCACCAGCGGCCCCTGGGGATGCGCTTCTATTCTGGTGGCGTCCCACAGCTCGGGGACACACATCCTGGGGCCTCCCACAGCATCCCCTGCACATCTTGCGGGGCCTGCTCCAGTCGCCTTAACCCCTTCCTGGTCCAAGGTCTGCCGGGGGTCTGGGGCCTCCTGCCCCTGCAGGGGCGCGGGGAGGGCGTTCCGGCAAGGAAAGGGGCTGTGCTTGCACAGGAGAAAAGTCTGCTCCTCCCCGAGCTGCCCAGGAGCCAGGAGATGAAAAGTGGTAGAACAGCCTTTGAAGCCGGAGGACAAAAGCCTTCTTATTTTGAATCTGAGCGTCTTCTCTTGAGCTGCACTTATGAAAAGCTCAGCGGCTAGACAGGGACCCCGCGCCGCCTCTCCGGCCGCAGGGCTGGGAGCCGCCGGCTCGCAGGATGCAGGTGGGCGGACCCCTCCTGTGGCCCCGTGCCCACCTGCCCCTCACCTGTCCCCACACCTGTCCTGACACCTGACCAATCATGGAGCGCAGTTTGGAAGCGCCTGGGATGTGGCTCTTCAAGGTGCGGGACCGGGCGATGTGTGGGGGCGTCTGTGCACTTGGAGCCCGCGCCCTCCAGCTGGTGACAGCTGGGACCCGGTCGGGTCCTCCCGCCGAGGGACGGCTCCACCGCATCGCCGCCCACCGACCCCCCACTCCTTCACCCCCCGCCCCCCCCCCCGCCCCGGCCCCGCGCACCTGCCCCGCTTGGAGCGTCCTCCCGAGGCCTCCACTCCGCCACAGGTGCCGCTCCAGGCCGGGCGGCAGAAGGGGAGGGGTGCGGGGGAGGAGGGCGCACGAGAGAGGCGGGGAAAGGTGGGGGCGGGGCCGTGGTGGAGGGCGGAGGGGAGAGTGAAGGCCGAGGGAGGGAGGAGCCGGGCTCCGGCCAGGGGGCGGGGCCGGGGAGCCCCGGGTAAGGGCCTGAGGCAGGGAGGTCCTGGAGCCGTAGAGGGGCGGCGGGAGGGGAGGAGACGACCCAGCTCGCCCTCCCCTCTCTCTCATGTCAGGGGGGTCGGGGTCGTGCCGAGGGGCTGGGCTGCTGCCCCTCCGCCTGGGGTCCCCGTACCGGATTCTCATCAAGCACCCAAAGGGGACACAGGCTGGGCGTGCAGTTCTGCCCTGGGGCCGACGCCGGCCTGACTCCAGGGCCCCGGCTCACCTCTGAGCCGCGGGTCGCACCCTGCCTCGGGGGACCTTCGCAGAGCCCCCCACGAGGAGCTGTGCGTCTGCGCGGAAGCCCTGGACGGGGCTTGGGCCCCCCAGCTCCACACGACCCTCTCAGAGAAGGAGGGGTGGCCGGCGGGCGCCCCGGGCCGGCTGTGGGGGGCTGTGCTCCTGGGGGAAGGGGTTCCGCGGCGGGACGTGGGTCAAAACCCGGAACCGGGCCCCGGACTGTTGGAGACACTGCAGCTGCCTGTCTCACGACCCGGGGCCCGGGTGGGCAGGGGCTCGCTGTCCCCTCCGTAGGTATGCTGCCGGAGGGTGGCCCAGAGCGCCGAGGCCACAGGCGCCCGTGTCCCTCTGGCCGGTGGGCACCCAGCCTTGCACGCGTGTTTCCGGGGAGAGGAGCTGAGCCTCCATCGCTGTGATGTCCCAGGTCCGGGCGACGCGGCTCTGCGGCCGGAACCTGAAGGGCACAGGGTCCGGAGCGTCCCGAATGTTCGCCCACAGTGAAGCTCCATCTCGGCGGAGCCTCTGAAGGGCCGCCCGGGGCGCGGGAAGGTGGGCACCTCCTTTAAATCAAACAACGGGCTTCTGCCAACTGGGAATTCAGCGTGAACTCAAGGCCGCTCTACGCCCGGGACACCTAAGCCCCGCCCAGGGGACGGGGACACTGACCTGGAGGGAGGGGGCCCGGCACTCACCGCACCGGAGGACTCTCCGCCCCCCCCCCCCGCTGGGCGGGGCCCGTGGGAGGTCCCGGTGCAGCGGCCCTGCGGGGGTCCAGGCGCCCGTGGGCAGGACGCGGGGCTCTCCTGGGAGGTCCCGGGGCAAGCGGCGGGCACGGCGTGGGCTGCACTCCTGCTGTGTGCACAGAGCAGACAGGGTTCCCCAGGAAGGGGGGAGGCTGGCTCAGGAAGGAGCGGGCGGTTTGAGGGAGACCGGAAATCCCCGCAAGGGGAGACCCCGCTGCCTGCAGAGGGTGGTGGTGGGGGCGCCCCCAGAACCAGACAGGCCGGCTTTTCGGCGGGGCCACGGGGAGGTCGGGGAGCCCCAGCGTGGTGCGCTTCTCGTGTTTGTCAGGCCCTGCCGGCCCCCAGGTCAGCAGCGGAGGACCCCCCCCCCCCCCGTAGGAGGCGCCCTCAAGAGGCCCAAGGTGAAGGGCAGGGGGGAGGCTGCGGCGGATCCACACCAAGGGCGGGCGGAAAAGCAGGGGAGGTGGCCGGTGGCCGGTGAGACTGCGGGGCTGCAGGCCCGAACCCCACAGGGCAGCCGGGCCTGTGCTCTGAACCTGTGTGGCGGCCACGGTGCAGGCCTCCTCGCCCGGATCCCAGCCGCCGGCGCAGTGACCCCGGCACCGGCAGACCCGGGACCCCCTTCCTCCTCCATGAAAGTTGTCTGCGTGGGGACACGGTCACTGCCTCCGTGGAGCCACAGCACGAAGTCAGATGTCTGCGTTCAGAAGCCGAGCCGATTCTGGAGGTGAGGTGATTGGAGAGGAAATGACTTCCCCCCAGTGCAGGGCCCTGCTGGCCTCCAGCTCATTATGGCCGGATGAGCCCTTTGTGCCCAACTGGGTGGCCTTCAGCTGCTCCCGGAGCCCCGCGGGGCACAAGGAAATTACCAGATGGGGCCCTGGGAGGTGCGAGAATGTGACTGATCAGAGAAGGAGGGGCGACTGCAGGGAGGGGACTTGGCTCCCAGCACCTGCCCCCAGCACCCGCTCCGAGCACCCCCCCAGCACCTGCCCCCAGCACCCACTCCCA
>PJEM01015471.1:0-29838 GCA_004023845.1 Helogale parvula
AGCCCTGCAGGTCGGTGGCGAAAATGAGACCGGCCATCACGAGAGAGACGTTCTGCCGCGTGATCCACAACTCGTCCACAAGCAGAAAGGAACTACAACTCGTCCACAAGCAGAAAGGAACTAGAAAGGAAGGATCGCAATACATTTCAGAACAAAACAGGGAGGTGCCATCGCCTCAGCTGCATCAGATGTGCGCCCAGGAGAGTGTTTCCTAGAAAAGAGGGGTGCCCAGGACCTGGGCAGGGAGGGGGAGCCGCGCTCTCCCCAGACCCCTCCGCCCGGGTATGGGCATGGCCCTGGCTGTCTGGCAGGGGGAAGGAGATGAGGGGTCTCTCGATGGGGGTCCTGAATCTTTAAGGACAGTGTGAGGACAGCGTGAAAGCTAGCCTGGTTGGAAGCTTCTGGAGACTTCTTCGGGTCTCCTCCCCTCACCTGCAGAGAAGACGCTGAAGGCAGTGGCCACTCCCGCTGTCCCGTCATGTGTATGGACTGGGCAGTGGGCTTCAGCGACCTGTGCTCACTCACCAGGTCCCACTGGAGGGAAAGGGACAGAAATGTCCACAGGTGGCTCCGGCACCATGTGGCTTTCATAGAACGTTACGAACGGCCTCGTCACTTCTTACCCACTAAGGACAGGACCGTAGCTTGCTCTGAAGCACATGCTGCCATTGGGAGCACCGGTCCTTTTATTTTATCAACTTCAGGGTGATGGACTGAGCACATTATCCCAGACACGTGTTAGGAAACCTCTACTTTAACAGAAGGATGACAGGGGCACCTGGGTGGCTCACTTGGTTGGGTGTCAGCTCCGGCTCAGGTCATGATCTCGTGGTCTGTGGGTTCAAGCCCCACATCAGGCTCTGTGCTGATGGCTCAGAACCTGGAGCCTGCTTCGGATTCTGTGTCTTCCTCTCTCTCTGCTCCTCCCCCACTTGTGCTCTGTCTCTCTCTCAAAAATAAACAAACATTAAAAAGTTAAAAAAAAAAAAAGATGGCCGAAGATGAATCGAGACCAAATATACATGAAATGCTTCGTTCCCACCCCCTTTTTTTGGTTCTCATTTCATTGAGGGGTCTGAGAAATTGGGGGGAAACAAGAAAATGGATGTCATGTCCGATTTTCTGACTGCTTTGCAAATAGCTAAGTAAAGGCAAAATAAAATACTGGACCAAGCGTGGGAAGGGAGAGGTGGCCGTCAGACACGTCTGGACCTCTTACACACACAGAGAAAACTGTTTGGCAGAATCTGGGGCCACTCTGTGATCCTCCGCTCCCACGCCTGGGCAGACGCCCAGCACAGATGAGTGGCCGTGTCCACCCAAATACAAGCACAAGAGTGTTCATGACCATGATATTCCTAATAGCCCCAACCTAGAAACAGCTTAGATGTATTTCGAGAGTAGAATGGACATACACTGTGGTATATTCATACAATGGGATGCTTTGCAGCACTGAGAAAGAACTCCCTCCCCAAGCATATATCGCCACGGAAGCCTCCTAAAAACCTATACTGAACGAAAAAAAAATCCCAGTGCACTAAAGAGCACACATACTGTATGATTCCACTGGTGTCAAATTCAAACGTTAGCTTAGCATGACACCCTCGAGGTCCATCCACCTTGCTACAAATGGCCAGATTTCATTCTTTCTCATAGCCATGTAGTACTCCATTGTATAGATAAATCACATCTTCTTTTTTTTTTTAATGTTTTTTATTTATTTTTGAGAGACAGAGAAAGACAGTGGGAGCAGGGGAGGGTCAGAGAGAGAGAGGGAGATATAGAATTCGAGGCAGGCTCCAGGCTCTGAGCTAGCCGTCAGCATAGAGCCCGGCACGGGGCTTGAACCCACAAACCGTGATATCATGACCTGAGCCAAAGACAGACACTTAGCCGACTGAGCCTCCCAGGCGCCCCAAACCACATCTTCTGGATCCATTCATCAGTTGATGGACAGTTAGGCTCTTTCCATGATTTGGCTATTGTAGAAAGTGCCGCTATGAACGTTGGGGTACATGTGCCCCTGTGCATCAGCACTCCTATATCCTTTGGGTAAATCCCCAGCAGTGCTATTGCTGGGTCTTAGGGGAGTTCTATTGTTAATTTTTTGAGGAACCTCCACACTGTTTTCCAGAGCGGCTGCACCAGTTTACATTCCCACCAGCAGTGTAGGAGGGTGCCCATCTCGCCACACCCTCGCCAGCATCTATAGTCTCCCGATTTGTTCATTTTAGCCACTCTGACCGGCGTGAGGTGGTATCTCAGTGTGGTTTTGATTTGTGTTTCTCTGATGCTGAGTGACACTGAGCATCGTTTCACGTATCTGTTGGCCATCTGTGTCTTGATCTGGTGTTTACATATGTAAAACCCAGCCGCACCCTTAAACATTGAGCATTTCATAGAATAGGTTATATCTCGGTTAAAATAAAACAAACAAAAATCACCGGAAGACTCGGCACTCAGCTCTAGCTTTGGCTCAGCTCCGAGACGATCGAGGGGTCAACACTCTGGTGGTACACCTACCCACCCAGGCAGCGCTCAGCGTCCAAGCTTAAGAAGGAGGAGTTACTGAGGTTTACGACTTGCCAGTGGGGCTCGGAGAACCCCAAACATCCCTCAGGCTTCCGGCCCTTGGCCTGAAGACTCATCCAATCCATGTCCCCGACCCCACGCGCAGCATGAGACCCATCCGTCCAGCTGGCTGGCCGGCAGTGATGCTCTGGGGACCTGGCTGTGAAGGTCTGCAGGAAGTTGCCACGGGAGGCCAGGATGGCGGGCACAGTGTGAGTGCGGTTTGGAGGACAGGGAACCTCCCCATGTCTCCAGCCGCGCGGAGCAGACCCGGAACCCCCGTCGTGTCTCTTCCGCTGCAGGTGTCCACGGAAGCTGTTCCACACACACGCCCAGGGTCGGTTTTCTATACTCTCCTCACTCCTTCTTCTAATGGGTTCTCGGGAAAGAGCTTCTGGGCATTTGTCCAGCGCCATGATACAATCACATCTGATTTGCTCTCCATCAGGAAATAAGGCGTTTCTACATAAGACTATTTCTCCAGGGAATACACTTTTCACGGGACCATTTAAATGGAAGCCTTACCGATAAGTTTCCTGAATCTTAATTGTGTAAGGCAGGGGTCAATGCATGCTGAAGACCTGCAGACCGGTCACCCCTCCAGGCTCCGGGATTTCATTTCAGCTGTGTGTGTGTGATGACAAAATGTGATACGTTTTCGGGGACAGTCTTGGTGAAAACGTAGGCCACGGTCACACTCGCCCATGAGAAAGTGCCAGGTCAAGGTCAAGCCTGGCTGATTTAGCTGCTAAAGACACAATGAGCCCCTTTAGCTTCAAGGTTTATTACTCACATAGAAAGTGAGAAGGGGATTAAGCCAAAAGAGTCAGTTCCCCGAGGTCCCTGACGGTGTCACCAGGGCGCCATGGGGAACACAGTCCCCTAAAACTCCGCCCCTGATCTTTCACACGCAGTGAAGGCTGCCCATCACATACTGACGTCAACTGTACTGATGGGGAAGAGCTTGAACCAAGTCGTCTCTCAAGGTTTAAAATTGTGGTTTAAAAAAATTGTGATAAAATTTGCCATCTTGAACTGTGTACTTAAACACTGTGTATTAGACACATTCATCATGTTGTGCAAACATCACTACCATCTACCTCTCTAACTCTGCACCTTGTCAAACTGACACTGTTTCTATTAAGCAATAATTCCCCATCCCCCTCCCCCCGGCTCCCAGCAGCCACCATTTACTTTCTGTCTCTATGATTTTTTAAAATCTTTTATTTATTTTTGAGAGAGAGAGAGAGAGAGACAGAATGCGAGCAAGGGAAAAACAGAAAGGGAAAGGGAGACAGAATCCAAAGCAGGCTTCAGGCTCTGAGCTGTCAGCACAGAACCTGATGTGGGGCTTGAACCCACAAACCGCAAGATCATGACCTGAGCCAAAGTCAAATGCTTAACCAACTGAGCCAGCCAGGCGCCCCTTATCTCTATGATTTTGATTGCTCTAAGCACCTCATATAAATAGAGTCATACAGATTTTTTTTTAATGTTTATTTTTGAGAGACAGAGCATGAGCAGGGGAGGGGCAGAGAGAGAAGGAGACACAATCTGAAGCAGGCTCCAGGCTCTGAGCTGTCAGCACAGACCCCGACGTGGGGCTTGAACTCATAAACTGCGAGATCATGACCTGAGCCGAAGTCGGCTGCTTAACCAACTGAGCCACCCAGGTGCCCCGATTTGTTTTTTATTTTATTATGACAGGTTTATTTCACATAGCATAATGGCCTTGTGTTTCATCTATACTGTAGCCCGTTGAGAATTTCCTTCCTTTCAAGATTGAATAAAAGGCCACTGGATGTATATACCACATTTTGTTTATCCAGTCATCAGTCAATGGACATGTGGTTTACTTCCACATTTTAGCTCTTCTGAACACCACTGCTAATAAACACGGATGTATGCATATCGCTTGGATTTCCTGCTCTCAGTTATTTGGGGGTACATACCCAAAAATGGAGTTGTGGGATCATTAGGTGATTCTATTTTTATTTTCCAGAGGAACCGCCATACGGCTTTCCACAGTGGCTGCGCCATGTTTCATTCTCACCAGCAGCGAGTAAGTGTCCTAATTCTCCACGTCCTGGCCAACCCCTGTTATTTTCTGCTTTGTTGATAGGAGCCATCGAATTCATGATGTGGGTAATGTGATATCTCTTAGTTTCCATCTGCATTTCCCTAAAGATCAGTGATGTTGAGCATCTTTTCATGTGCTTGTATGTCGGCCATTTGTCTGTCTTTGGAAAATGTCTATTCAAGCTCTTTGCCTGTTTTTGAATCAGGTTGTCTTTGTTGGGAAGTCTTAGGTCTATATATCCTGGATATCACTCTCTTCTCTGATATGCAAATTGCAAATATTTTCTCCCATTCTGTGGGTTGCCATGGATCAACGCCTCTTTCCTTGTCTTAGAAACCATCAGACAAGAGTGTCCACAACTGCCTCCCCCTCACCAGGCTGCTCAGGCCTACACAGCCCAGCCCACATCCGAAGGCAAGCCAGCAAAACAGACCATTAAATAAATGTGCAAGAGGCATGGCCGCCACACACCCCGCCATGGGAGGCCCGCGGGAAGTGCAGGGCAATGTGCT
The DNA here is from genome assembly GCA_004023845.1 of Helogale parvula. Lineage (NCBI taxonomy): Eukaryota > Metazoa > Chordata > Mammalia > Carnivora > Herpestidae > Helogale > Helogale parvula. Next base: position 5,164 of record PJEM01015471.1, read on the forward strand.
TGCCCATCGCCAGTGGTGCTGGAGAGTTGAGAGCCATCAGTCTATGGAAAACATAAAAACCCGTCCAACAACAGCAAGAAGAAACAAAAGGGACTGAGCCGGTGCCCAGAAAGTGAGTCTTGTTCAGTCCTCCTGAGTGGAGGCCGTTTCCTCCTGGATTCAGCAGTTGTTGGCAGGTGTGTGATTAAGATTAGTAGTTAGTGGTCAAGTTGAGGGTGGCCATGGATGCCTGGGTTAGACTGGCCAGATGTCCTGTGAACAAGAGCTGGAGAAAGAGATGAGTGTCCCTGTCTGTGCCCTGACCTCCCAGGTGTAAGCTGTTCCCGTCCTTCGACAGCCCTGCGACCCCCGTGCCTGGTCCCTGCACCCGCCCGGTCCTTTTCCCGTCTTCTCCGTGTCTTACCCACGCCATTTGGCCAGGCTTTTCCCCAGCGGGCTCGTTTCTTCCTAAGTCCCTTGTAGCATCCTAAATCATCTCCAGCCCCCTGCCTAGAGGGCCATGCCAGGGCGCCCCAGGAGTCCTCACCTCCTGTTCATGATCATTAGCATCAATATCCACACTATGGATGGCTCAAACCAGCGAGCCGTAGTGTCTGCAAATGAAGCCCCAAGTTAGAGTCTCCCCCCCCCTTTTTTTTGCTTCCAAATTCTAGTAACCTGGTTGGGTGGGGGAGGGGAAGGCATGGGAAGCTAGAACGAGAGGGTGATGGGTTAGGTGTGTGGTTTGGCCCCTCAGAGCCAATCTGGGCCTCCTCGCCCCTCCCTGCTTCATAATCAAGCACTCAACGAAAGCTACGGAACTCTGTGGCGGAAACTAGTGAATTTAGGCCTCAGACTGGTGGTGTGTGCTACACGGGGCGCTGACCCCCCGAAGGCCAGTTGTCTTTTCCAGTTTCTCTTTTAAAGTCCACCTTGTAGGGGCTCCTGGGTAGCTCAGTTAGGTGCCTGGCTCTTGATTTCAACTCAGGTCATGATCCCACGGTTCGTGAGTTCGAGCCCCACGTCTGAGCCACCCAGGCACCCTTCAAATTCTGTTTTTAAATAAAACATGTACAAAATCTTGGTGTTCTGCCCAGGTCTTCCATTTTGTTTTCCTTCTTCCTCCCTTAGAACTCAACCGTGACTGGACACTCTTTTTTTTTTTTTTTAATCCTTGTGACTATTTCATTCACTTCAGCAATGTAGTGAATACCTACCGTGGGTGGACCACAGGGTCACACAAAGATGAGCTAATTCTAGGGGCGCCTGGGTGGCTCAGTCAGTTAAGCGTCCAACTTCAGCTCAGGTCATGGTCTCATGGTTTATGGGTTTGAGCCCCGTGTTGGCCTCTTTGCTGATATCTCAGAGCCTGGACCCTGCTTCAGATTCTGTCTCCTTCTCTGCCCCTCCCCTACTCATACTCTGTATCTCTCTGTCTCTCAAAAATACATACATGTTAAAAAATTTTTAAAAAAAAGATGACCTAATTGTCTTCAGGAGCCACTAAGATATATCTCCACATAATAGATTTCTTACAACACAGTGGGGGTAATGCGAACAGGGAATCATGGGAGACCAGGGGCAGGCAGGGGAGGTCAGGGAGTGCTGCCTGGAGGAGATGACTCCCAAGGTGAATCTTAAAGTATGACCAGGCACAGCAGCCCTCTGCCTTTCAAATTTACTGATCTGTTGAGGGCTGTGGGTTGAGAACAACTCAAATAGGAAAACCCACGTAGCCGATCATCAATGAGAGGCTACCTCTGTGGGAGGGAGTGAGGCGGATGCCTGGGGACAGTGTTTGGAGGATTCTCATTCAAGCCCCATCCCGAGGGCTAAGGTGCTGAAAGATGACGTTTGCAAAATGGCAGGTTGCCGTGGTTCCTACCCAAACTGTGATATTCCTACTTTTCCCCCCAGATTGTGCTTTTCCCTGGGCTTTAGGGGATGAGACACTGATCTCACTGATTCCCTGGCAACTCCAGGAAGAAGGGATTTGATGAGGAAATTTGTGTGAGACTACTGAAAGAGCCAGGACTTGAATCTCTCATGAATCTACTCTGAATTCCAGTGAAGGTCAAGGTCAGGGGGGCGGGCACATGTCCAACATCTGGGCTGGAAATGGATCTGAGGTCAGAGGGGTGCCGTGCCAGGGATTTGTGTTTCTGCAGGACTTTTGGAGAACCAAACCACATCCCATTCCTGCAAGGGGGTATTGCTAGGAACGTAGAAGAGGGGTCGAGGTCTCTAGCCATCGTCCAATCTGGCTTCACCGCTTCTTCACCGACTACTTATTAAGCACGTACCGCGTGCGAGTCCCACGTTTGCTAGTCGAGAAGGCAAGTCACACACACAGGGGAAGAGAGCTTTAATCGCATACGCGGCCAGAAAGAGGAAATGCCAGATGAGCGGAGCAGAAGGAGTTCTCAAGAACGAGCTGGGTGGGGCTGTTCCAGGGACAACCAGGGGCAGAAATGTCGGCCACCCACACCCTGCCAAGGCAGGGTTTTGAGGTGGAACAAGAATGAACAGAGGTCTTAAGGGGCGGATTCTTCCTCCTTTGGGCCCTGGGCATGTCTCTCTTGACTTTCTGCATGTTTGTGATGCCAGTTCGCTGCCGCTGGTCAGTTTTCTTCCAGTGGCCACAGCTCTGGTTTGCAGGCGGTAGGTGGAGTCGTGGGGCCACCACGGTCCTTGGCCAGCCTCACCCCTGATCATTGTCAGCATAAGCAGCAGCGGGGTCTGGACACCAAAAGGAGGTGCTGCCAGCACCAGGCTCTGGGCAGCCTAGATGGTTTCTCGGAGAGGAGAAACTCCCAGCTGCTGGAGAGAAATTTCTTCCCTCTTCTCTTCTGCATCCTTCTTGCAAAGACCTTCTCGGACTCTGTTGGAATGAAAAGGCAAATGGAAAAATGAGACAGAGAGGCAGAAAAGAAGTGGTGAGAGGCAGCCGGTGTGAGCATAGCACCCACAGGTGTGTTTGAGCTACACACAAGGCGTGCATCTCTACAGTCCCAAGGAAGGTGGGAGCCACAGAAGCCCTCCTTCAGTTCTCATGGGGCATTTCAGGGTGCAAGGTCACCCAACTTCTGCACAGGGCATGAGGCTCAAGCAAACCTGCTGGTGCTGGGCTTGGCTCACCTGCGGACCAGACGCTCCCGCAGAGACTCAGGGGGTGGGGGGTGGGCACTGCCAGGGCCCTTCTCCCCCTACCCCAGGTAGAGAGTCAGCCAGCCCTGGAGGCAGGGGGGAGCGTGGGGGGGTGATGGCAGGGAGGCCACCTGGAATAGCCTCCAAGTCTGAGAGCTGCCCCGTGGGGCTTTCTGTTTGCCCAGCCGCAGTTTTGCCTTTTTCTCTTTTATCCCTCGATCTTTGAAAGGATTTGTGTCTGGGGCGCCTGGGTGGCTCAGTCAGTCGGTTAAGCATCCAACTTCGGCTCAGGTCATGATCGCGGTTCGTGAGTTCGAGCCCCGTGTCAAGTTCTGTGCTGATGGCTCAGAGCCTGGAGCCTGCTTCGGATTCTGTGTCTCCCTCTCTCTCCTCTCCTCCCCCGCTCACTCTCTATCTCTGTCTCTCTCTCAAAAGTAAATAAACATTAAAAATAAAAAAGGACTTGTGTTCTGGCCTCCTTTATCTTACTGCACAGACCGACAATGTGCTACATAACTGTGTTCTTTTTCACTTTTTTCTTGTTTTAATCATTTACACATCTTGCCAGTTTCTCTGGTCCACTTTTAGGTGGTTCTGGTGTGAGAGTTTTTTCAACATTCAGAATGTTTTCTCAATGTTTTGGGGCCCCTGGTGGCTCAGTCGGTTAAGCGTCTGACTCTTGATTTCAGGTCAGATCACAATCTCACTGTTCGTGGAATCGAGCCCGGCCACTGCCTCTGGGCTGACCTCGCAGAGCCTGCTTGGGATTCTCTGTCTCCCTTGCTCTCTGGCCCTCCCCTGCTCATGCTTTCTTTCACCCTCTCTCTCTTGAGAAATAAACATTTAAAAAAATGTTTTATCAGTGTTTTTATCCTTACCTTGTAACTCTTTTATTTCTAATTTTTTAGTTCAATGGTTTAAGCCATTTTTGTGTGTGATTATTGCTTCACATAATCACAAAGAAACATTGTTCTTCCCGCTCTACTGTCCTCCATGTCTCTTTTCTGCACTTGAAGGCTGGTCTGACTCTGCCCCTTCGGTCCATCCAGCCCGTAGGGGCCCAAAGACAGGAGCCTGTCCACCTACCTGCTTCTTCCCAGTTCTGGCCGATAGATTCCCCACCCGCTTCAAAGATAATTCCTAAAAACCCAAAGGCAGACGTTCTCCAGATCCAACGGCTGCAATGGTTAGACTCGCTCAATATCGTTTTTAAAAGTCACCTTAAGGGGCGTCTGGGTGGCTCAGTCGGTTGAGTGTCCGACTTTGGCTCAGGTCATGATCTCACGGTTCGTGGGTTCGAGCCTCACATTGGGCTCTATGCTGACAGCTCAGAGCCCAGAGCCTGCTTCAGATTCTGTGTCTCCCCCTCTCTCTGCCCCTCCCCTACTCATGCTCTGTTTCTCTCTGTCTCAATAATAAATAAACATAAAATAAATAAATAAATACAAGTCATCTTATGAGCAAAGATGACCAGAGGCAGCCTGTTGTGGGACTTAAAATCCATGGTCTTCTTTTTTTAATGCCTGAAATACAATCCAGTCAGCGTTAAAAACATGCTGGGTCGGCCTTGCAAACCAGTGGGCTGGGCTTCGGCCTTGGTGGAGCGCCACACCTGTTGCCGAAAGGCTGAAAGCCCGCCCCCTCCCCTCACCTCTCTAAGCCCCCCGTACCAGTGGGAGAAGCGCCACGGAAGGGCACTGACTGGACCCTCGGCACTTTGTCCAGGCCCTGCTCCCTCTCATGTAGTCTCTCCATTATCTTGGCGAGCTTTAAGGAGCATCAACATCTTCCCAGACCCTCCCCTCGCTTCCAGGCCCCGAGAGGGGCTGCCCTAGGTCTGGGAAACGACTTCATTGATTCTTATCATTGCTTTCATTGTGTTCCTCTCCTCCTTGATTCCCAAAGAAAACCTGCTCAATATAGACAACTCGGAGATAAGTTTTATATTGAAAAAAAATTTTTTTAAGTTTTGTTTATTCCAGGGATCTCTACACTCAATGTGGGGCTCGAGCTCAGGCCCCGAGAATGAGTCACATGCTTTTCTGACTGAGCCACTCAGGCACCTGGAGATCATTTTTTAAAATGTAAAGCAGGGGCACCTGGGTGGCTCAGTCGGTTAAGCTTGGGCTCTGGTGATGATCTCAGCGTTTGTGGGTCCGAGCCCCGCGTTGAGCTCTGTGCTGACAGCTCAGAGCCTGGAGCCTGCTTTGGATTCTGCGTCTCCCTGTCCCTCTGACCCTCCCCTGCTCGCACTGTCTCTCTCGGTCTCTCAAAAGTAAATAAGAAATACTAAAAAAAATTTTTTAGTATAAAGCAGCTAGGAAAAAATTAACTGTCACTCATACTTTGAGGCCACCACTGTCACCCTTTTAATCTATTTCTTTCTCTCGTTCGAGTCTTTATTTTTTTTGTTGTTGTTATTGTAGTTGTTTAGTTTTATTTATTCATTCAAGTCATCGCCACACCCAACACGGGGCTTGAACTCACGACCTTGAGATCAAGAGTCCCATGCTCCACCGACTGAGCCAGCCAGGCACCCCTTGAGTCTCCTGGACATAATTAGGAAAATATCATCATTAATTTTAACGTGCTATTTAACAGTATATTGTAAACATGCCCCATGCCCTGAAAAACTCCTCAGCAATGGAACTTCTAACTACTGCACAATATATCATCATCTACTTAAATTGATGGAGATCTGAACGTTTCCATTTTTTCCGTAACATATTAAGTACGGTGAATACCATCGTGAATAAACATTTACATCACATCCAATGTCCACATTTCAGCTGATTTCCTTAGGGCAGAGTCCTGGGAATGTCACTGCTGCTTAGAAGAATATGAAAAATTCTCCATCTCAGGAACAGTAATGCCAAAGAACCTTCCAGAAAAGTTGTAGGGATTCCCTCCTTCCTCTCCATACATCTTAATTGACTACTAATAAGTTTTCTTCTTTTTTTTCCTGATTGGGTATTTTAAAGTGACCTCTCCCCTGTTTTCATTTGCATTTCTTTGATTATGACGGTTGTGAATACCTTTCCTCTCTTATTTTTGATCAGCATTTCCTCTTTGTGACTATCGTATTCTTACAGAAAAGGGTTTTTGGAACAGGGTTATTGGTCAACTGTTCCTTTGTGACGTCGTCACTCCAAAACACTGCGGCATCAGCCCAGCTGGGTCACAGAGGTTGACCCAACCCCACACCAGGCATTTTGACCATTCTGATGACACAGTGTCTAGTCATGTGATTCGTGAGGGATCTGGCAATTTACACAGAAATAATTTATGTACAAATGGGTTTTTGTCAGCCCGTGAAGTGGAGGACGTTCCCTTTCCATCTTTATGCGGGAACTGGTCCCTCTTGGCTTGCGGCCATCTTGGAGATGGGTAATTTAAACCTTGAAAAAGCCATTTTCTTCTCTTAATCCTTGACCCCAAGGCCTGTAGCCAGCACTCATCATTGTTTGATAAGATTAGAAACTGAGGAAAAATTGGGGCCCTGGGTGGCTCAGTCGGTTGAGTGTCGGACTTCCGCTCAGGTCATGATCTCACAGCTTGTGGGTTCGAGCCCCGCGTCGGGCTCTGTGCTGACAGCTAGCTCAGAGCCTAGAGCCTGCTTCGAATTCTGTGTCTCCCTCTCTCTGCCCCTTCCCCACTCATACTCTGTCTCTCTCAAAAATAAAAATAAACATTAAAAAAATACACAGGGTATAATACGTTGAAAAATATGGATTTATAAATCTATAATGATACAAATAAATACATAGTAAGTTGAAAGTTTGATGAGGAATGGAATATTTATATAGTTTCAAAGTACTGCCCCACAACACGCTTGTCATAATTACAAAGGGGAGCCCGGTACCGTCCCAGTGGGGGGACCTGGCAGATACCGCCATAATTAAGGGATCAGGGGGAACATCACCAGTTAGAGGACAAATCAAGACCGCGCACCGCCTGATTGGATGCAAGGAGCAGGACTCAGCGTCACTGCTGTGACGGCACTGCCGGAGATGCACAAACTGCAACCTACGACATCAGAGAAACCGAAACCAAGGGAAAACCCACGAAATAACAAGGTCTGCAATCTTCAAATCAGTCAAGGTCATTGTTAACTCACAGCTAGCCTGTGGAGCTCTGTGTTCCTCTTCAAAGACATCTAGAGCCAAGACCCTGACCATCGACCAAGACAAAGATGAAATGTACCGCCAGTAATTTAGAATGTGCTGTTAAAATCGCTCTCTGGGCACAACCTTTACCAACTTGCCTAACACTTTTTAACTGAAAGTTATAGATTTATGGTCTGCAAGTGGTTTACCCGGGTACACAACCTGATGCTAGCTGTGACCAAAGGGATATTTAAAAAACCCTCAGCAAACATGTGCCTCGGCTTCCCTGCAACTGTGTTATGTCACATTCCTCTGACCGCCCGTGACACATGAACAGGGCACAGAGGGGGGCCCTGGGCGGTGCCCTGGGTGCCCTGGGCCTTCCTGATGTTTGCCTGAGGTTTCTTTCTTTGGGATGTATATGTTTTTTAAATATCTGTTTTGAGAGAAATAGACAGGGAGAGAATGTGTGAGCATGGAGGCGGGGGTGGGGGGGGACAGAGAGAGAAGAGAGAGAAAGAATTCAGGCTCCATGTTCTCAGTGTGGAGCCCAGCTCGGGGCTTGATCTTACAAACCATGAGGTCATGACTGAAGCAGGTCAAGAGTCCAGGGGCGCCTGGGTGGCTCAGTCCGTTAAGCGTCTGACTTCGGCTCAGGTCATGATCTCGTGGTTCGTGGGTTCCAGCCCCACATCGGGTTCTACGCTGACAGCTCAGAGCCTCGAGCCTGTTTCAGATTCTGTGTCTCCCTCTCTCTCTGCTCCTCCCCTGCTCTCTCTCAAAATTAAATAACCGTTAAAAAAAATGTTCAGAGTCAGAGGCTTAACTGACTGAGCTGCCCACGTGCCCTTGCGTGCATTTTCTTCCTCCTACTCACTGTGTCCTCCACCTCACAGAAGCCTTATATAAGCGTGTTTGCGGGGTCATGTCTGTCCTTCCTGTCATAAAACCCTGAATAGCTGTTGGAGTCATGAGAGTCTGAGAACCCTGAGGACCTAGTCCAGCCTGAAAGAGATGTGACAACCAAGTGCCACTTGTCATTCTGACCGGATCCTCTTGCTTTAAAGGATGTCATAGGTGAGGCAGGGAAGACTGGCAAAATGTGAATGAGGCCTGAGGATTGAATGGAAATCATCCATCAACGTTAACTTTCTGTGATGGCTTTGTTGCTTATATAGGAGAATCTGTACATATTTTTTACGTTGATGTTTTGAGACAGATCGTGAGCAGCGGAGGGGCAGAGAGAGAGAGAGGGAAACGCAGAATCCGAGGCAGGCTTTAGGCTCCCACCCGGCAGCTCAGAGCCCGACTCGGGGCTCGAACCCACGAACCACAAAATCGTGACCTAAGCCAAAGTCTGACGCTTAGCCGACTGAGCCACCAGGTGTCCCGAGAACATCCTTGTTCTAAGGAGACACACGTGCGAGGCCTTGGGAGACGTGTCTCGGTAACTTCCTCTCCTGTGATCCGGACAAAAAGTTCCTTGTCTAGCACAGCACTTCTGCAAGGTAGAGATTGTTCTGAGTCACACACGTACACACACACTTACACACACACACACACACACATACACGGTTTTGAAATAAGTGATGAAGGCAGTACAAAACCCGGGACCACCCGGCAACGCTTGTTGAGCATAGGAGAGCATCCCGCGCTTCCGGAAGTCACTTAGCTTTCCACACCCCCCGGGAGGAACGGACTCCGGACAGCGCCAGCTAGGTCAGATCCAGTCAGCAATTTACAAAAATTAAAATCAGTTTTAGTGGATGGTCTCCATTATGTAGTTGGTTCATATCCATAACAACGTGCGGTAGGTTTTTGCTAAACGCCCCTGGCGGGATCAAAGGAAGCTATGTTATCCCAACTAGAAGTTCATTTGGCATTCCTGGGATTGGTCTCTAGCCAAGGTAAGCAAAACGTGACCTTAAAAATGCCCAGGCCAGAACCGTGACAGTCATATGGGGGGGGAGGGGGAATGCTTCTCTACTTGCGTTTTCATGTACTTGCGTCCCTCAGAAAACATCTCAGAGCACCTGCAAACAGGCTCTGGCTGGGGCCACTGACAAATATTTACTCAGCATCTGGGGTATCTGGACCTATATCTGTAGATATAGTGGGAATTAAACAGATAGAGAGCAAAGGGAGGAACATTCCAGACAGAACAACCTTGGAGTTGGCAGGGACCGGACCCTGGGAGCCTTGTTAAGATTTCGGATTTTTTTTTAAGATTTCAGACTTTTAAAAAAATGTTTTTATTATTTATTTTTGAGAGAGAGAGAGAGAGAGAGAGTGCATGCACCAGTGGGGGAGGGGCGGGGGGGGGGCACAGAGGATCCAAAGAGGGCTCTGTGCTGACAGCAGCCAGATGGGGAGCTTGAACCCATGAACCGCGAGATCATGACCTGAGCCAAAGTCAGGCACTCAACTGACTGAGTCGTCCAGGTGCCTCAAGATTTTAGATTTCACTTTCAGTGTCAAAAGGTGCCCGTGAAGGGTTCCAAGGAGGAGTCGTGGGTTTATTTATATGGCAAACCTTTCGCACCAGCTGCTGTGCAAAGTGGGCGGGCACCGCGGTGGCTCAGTCGGTTAGGTGTCCGACTCTTGGTTTTGGCTCAGGTCATGATCTCACGGTTTCATAGATCTGAGCCCTGCTTGGGGCCCTGCGCTGAAAGCACAGAGCCTGCTTGGGATTCTCTCTCTCTCTCTTTCTCCCTCTCTCTCTCTCTCTCTCGCCCTCCCTTGTTCATGTTGTCTCTGTCTCTCTCAAAATAAGTAAATGTAAAAACAAAAAGCATAAAGTGGAAGGGACCGGGGAGGCTATGAGGCTTGTACAGTGTCCGGACCAGGAGGGCACAGTCACAGGAGGGAGAGATGATGGATTCCAAAGACATTGTGGAGGCAGGAACGGCAGGCCCTGCCAAAGAACATGTCCTTGTCCTTGACCTCGGCGAGTCCAGCCCGAGTCCATGGCTCAGGTTAGATGCAGGATGCTCATGGGACATTACTTTTAAGGATTTCAAACACTGTCCACCCCACAAGTCTCTAAGGAGATCATTAGAGACATTTCTTTTAGTGCCAACCTTTGAGAAAAGTTTCACTTTCAGCAGAGAACCGCTAACAGGGTCTCCCGGTCCGCTGCCAGGAAGCTCTGAGCCAAATTTGAAGGCCACCATGGCGGCGACACGGGCATGTCTCTGCGTCAGGATGTGGCGCCTCTCCTCCCCGCGCACCGCCAGCCCCGCTCCTCTGCGCTTCCGTCTCTGTCCCGTCAGCTCCCGTTCCTGCTCTGCCGGGTCTACCTTTGATTCTGGGCCCCGTCTCCATGTCAGTTGTTGGCTCTGTCTTAGTTGAACGCTACGCCTCTTAGACACATGCGTGAGCGCGGCTTGTCTCCCAATATGGTCCACTCACCAGCCATGACATCGCCGCAGCCGTGGGAGGACACTCGTGGCCCGGAGTTGTGTCATTGGGGGGGGGGGCCTGTCTCCCCATCCCCACACCCCCATGCCCAGAGGCTTCTCACCTCCTCTCCATGGCCTCGATGGTCTCCACCAGGGGCGCATTGCGGGTCTCGGCCAGGAAGCAGACAGCCAGCCCGGCCAGGATCGAAGTGGCCCCGAAGCCCAAGGGCGGCAGGATGGCGCTGAACTCGCCGAGCGTGGTGACCAGGGGCGCGATCAGGCCCCCTAAGCGGGCATTGACCGAAGCAAAGCCCATCCCCATCTGCCTAAAAAGCATAGACCGGTCAGCGGTCATGGCCCAGACCGCCCAGGGGCTGGGAGTGCCCGGCCCTGGGTGCTAGGGGGCAGAGCAGAGAGGAGAGGGGGTCCTGCTTCAGCAAGCCCCGCAGGTGTCGGCTTGGAGCTCCCCGGCCGCCCGGCCCCTCCCCACGCGCCCACCTGATCTCCGTGGGGTACAGCTCGCCCGTGAACAGGTACACACAGATGAAGGAGCTGGCCAGGCAGCCTTTGCCGAGCGCCGCCTGGGCCGTGCGCAGGGTCTGCATACCTGCAGAGGGGGAGGCAGAGCAGGGGCTAGGCGGCGCCCAGGGCCCCCAGGGGATCTGGGAGGCCGAGGGGTGGTGGCCGCAGCGGGGCTCTCGGGAGGGGGTGGGGTGCGGAGAGGAGGCAGAGGCTGAGGCTCGGAGCCCGGAACGGGAGGCTAGCAGGCTGGGATTCCCACTACCTCGCGTTCCCACCCGGGACCCACGATGCCCCACATCGCCCTCCTCGGCCTGCTGCCTCCGGCCACCCTTCCGGAGGGAGGACGTCATGGGCGCGTGCTCATTAAATGTTCGCTGTTACCCTCGTCGGCCTGTCACGCTTCTGGTTCCAAACAGTCACACCCCAAGGCACACGCCCAACATTGAAGCGATGGTCGCGGGAATCGTGGTGCCTTCGCTGGCTGCGCACTGGCGTCAGGAGGGCAGATTCCAGAACACCCACCCCCGGGCCCCACCCCCTCTCCATTCTATTAAAGCCTCGTGGAGATAGACTCGAGTTTGGGTATTTCTTTTAAGGTCCCCGGGAGATTCCGATGTGCAAAACTAGAGTTGTAAAATGCAGTAACAAAAAACTAGGGGCGTGAGACATTTGTATTAACGTGAAAAAGCATATTTATGTTACAACATAAAGTGAAATAAGATACATTATATATATGTAAATACATATACACATATATGCATATATAGTCCTATTTATATATGTATGCACACATGTATAATAGTATCTCAATTATGTCAAGTACAAAATCTACCAAAAGGAAAAAAGACTGGAAGAAAATGTGTCAAAATACCTATAGTAATAATCTTTCCATTTTATGGGAAGGAAACGAAGCACAGAGGGGTGAGGCTAGTTGCTCAAGGCCACGGGCGTCAGCTGCGCACGAGCTCTGGGGCTCTGAAGCTCAACCTCGGCTTCTTGCTGGAATCGCTGGACTGTTCTTTAACTACCTAGTGTCAGGGACGCCTGGGGGGCTCAGTCGGTCAAACGTCCGACTTCAGCTCAGGTCATGATCTCACAGTTCGTGGGTTCGAGCCCCGCACTGGGCTCTGTGCTGACAGCTCAGAGCCTGGAGCCTGAGCTCCCTCTCTCTCTGCCCCTCCCCTGCTCTTGCACTCTCTCTCTCAAAAATAAATAAACATCGGGGCACCTAAGTGGCTCAATCAGTTAAGAGTCTGACTTCAGTTCAGCTCATGATCTCATAGTTTGTGAGTTCGAGTCCTGCATTGGGCTCTGTGCTGACGGCCTGGAGCCTGCTTCGGATTCTGTGTCTCCCTCCCTCTCTGCCCCTCCCCCGCTCACAATCTGTCTCTCTCTGTCTCAAAAATAAACATTAAAATTTTTTTTAAATAAATAATAAACATTAAAAAAATTTTTTAAATAAGTTTGAAAAAGGGTGTCTGGGTGGCTCAGTCAGGTAAGCATCCAACTTCAGCTCAGGTCATGATTTCACAGTTTGAGGGTTCGAGCCCCGCATCGGGCTCTGTGCTGACAGCTCAGTCTGAAGCCTGCTTCAGATTCTGTGTCTCCCTCTCTCTCTGCCCCTCCCCTGCTTGTGCTGTCTCTCTTTCTCGCTCTCAAAAATAAACAAACATTAAAAAATTTTTAAATAAATAAATACATGCGTACATACGTAAATAGCTAAGGTTGGGTGCCATTCCTTAACACTGGCTGCACTGGCCTGGGCCTCGAGGGTTTTCAAAGATCCGGGGAGCCGGGATCACCACAGCCAGGTTTGCAAACCACCATTCCAGGGCCACTCGGCCGAGGCTCAAACCCTAACTTCCCAGCCCTTGAGATGGCCCCTGGCCAGGCTCCAGGTGGGCACACAGCAGCCAGCCCTCTGCCCCTCCCCTTGTTTTTATGCTCAGCCTGATGTCCTCGACAAGTTGGCCGATACTTTCATGGCAAAGACCGATGTCTTTGCTGATTCTCCACTCTGACAATCGACAGGAGCGCTAAGTGCTTAGTAAAAACTCTGCTAATGGACAATCACTTCCTTTCCAGGTCCAGAAGCATATCCCTCAGCCTCGTCCCCTTGTTGTGCCCGTTGCCCCACAGACCCCAGACCCCAGAGATTCCCAGGTGGTCACAGCAGTAGCAGACGGCTCACCTTCGGGCACAAACATGTTCGCGATCACCATGAGCCCGGCCAGGATGAGGAAGGAGGCGACTGTGGCCCGGCGGCCCACGTAGATCATGGTGGTGGTGGCGACCAGCATGGCCGGGATGTCTATGACCCCGAACAGGACCTGCACCAGGTATATGCTGAGTCCAAACTTCTGTAGGTCCATGGCCAGCCCGTAGTAAGCCAAGGAGTTGGAGAACCTGGAAGAGGCAGCAGAATGGTCCTGCTCCTTCCCAGAGTTCCCTGTTCTGGACCCGGGGGACAGCACAAGGAATGAATGGCCCAGGTCCCCTCTCTAGGGGAGTTAAAATCCCTTGAATTTCACCCAACTTCCCATCTGCCCTCCCCCCTCCCCGACCAAACCCAAATCTGTGACTTGGGTCTTAGAGCCCTGGCCCCTCCCTCCACATCCCTGCCCAACCACCTGCTCCCTAAGCCCGTGGGTTCCAGAATGTGTTTTCTCCTGTCTGCATGACTCTAGCCCCTCCCCCTTCAGCCTTCAGTGGCTGATCTGAGCTTCACATCTAAGAGCTGGAGGGAGGAAATGAGAGCCTTCCAATAAGGCGAAGTTGCATGGGGCCCTCCTGGTGCCTCCCAGTGTTTACTGAGAAATCGGCACCTGAAGACGGGGCTGCTTCTGGCGGGGGGGAGGGGGTTGGCGGGCTGCGGTCAATCTGACAGCAAAGTCGTGGAGTTCGTCTCCATGGAAATTTAAGACATCCCTGGGGCAGGGTCTCAAAGATGTATTTGTACATCCATGTCCATAGTAGCATTACTCACAAGAGCTGAAAGGTAGGAGCAGCCCAAGTGTCCATCGACCGATGAGTTGATAAACAGCATGAGGTGTATGAGGCCACCTACTCAGCCTTAAAAAGGAAGAAATTCTGGCCCTCCTGGGTGGCTGCTTCGGTTAAGCGTCTGACTCTTGCTTTCGGCTCAGGTCATGATCCCAGGGTCATGGGATCGTGTCCCGCATCAGGCTCTGCACTGAACACGGAGCCTGCTTAAGATTCTCTCCCTCCCTCTCTCTCTCTTTCCTACTGTGCCTCTCGCCTCCACTTGCATGCTCTCCCGCTCTCTCCAAAAAAAAAAAAGTAATAAATTCTGACATATGCTCCAACATGGAGGAACCTTCGAGGTGAAATAAATCAGTCATTAAAGATAAATACTGTACGCTTCCACTTCTCCGAGGTCCCGTAAGGAGGCAAAATCATAGAGACAGAAAGGAGAAAGGCATTGCCAGGGGCTGGGTGGAGGGAGAATGAGGAGATCTTTAATGGGTTTAAAACACAGTTTCAGGAGAGTTCTGGAACTCAGCAATGAGAACTTACTTACACAGCTGAACTGCACCCTGAAGAGCGGTTAAGATGCTAAACTTTGGGGGCAACTGGGCGGCTCAGTCGGTTAAGCGTCCGACTTTGGTTCAGGTCATGACTTTGCAGTCTGTGGGTTGGAGCCCTGCGTTGGGCTCTGTGCTGACAGCTCGGAGCCTGGAGCCTGCTTTGGATTCTGTGTCTCCCCCTCTCTCTCTGACCCTCCCCCACTGTTTCTGTCTCTCAGAAATAAATAAACATTAAAAAAATTTTTTTAAAGATGCTAAAGTTTGTTATGTGTGTTTTATGACACTTACTAAAAGCAAAACAAAACAAGGTCCAGAGGAGGGGGGCTTGGGATTGACCCTCATGAACCCTTGTGCGTAGGCCTGGTTTTGTTTCCTGCAGACCACATGCTGACACTGAGCGTGTGGTGGGGGCGGGGCGGGGGGCGCTGGCAGGGGGCTCTCCCCAAGCAGGCCCAGCCTCTGTGCTCTTACCACTTAGTGAGAAACACCTACCATCCCTCCCAGCTACCCCGGCTATGGGCGTCAGGGGAGACAGACAAAAAGCAAAGGAAAGGTGACATAGTAATTCCTGTTGGGCAGGTCTGAGGGAGTCCAGGGGAAATCCAGGTCTGACTTCTCCCTACAGGGGAGATGAGACACAAGGCTGCCAACACGTTATTTGGAACACTCTGGAAAACACCCCAGGATAAAACATCTTGTGGCTCTTAATACTGCAGGGAAGGGGTGCTTTGTTTGCTATGCGTTAGAGTAGAGATTTTGACCTTGGAGAGACCAATTCTGCCTCATCAGTCTCCATACCTGCCTGGACATCAGGGGCACTGCCCGGACCACCTCTCGATGTCCTTCGGTCCCCATCCCGTCCTCCACCGACCCTTCCCTCCTTGGGGTCTCCTGGGGTCTCAGCTTCCCAGACGCTGTGCCCCCGGGCTCCCCTTCCTCCCCCTTCCTATTTCTCTCCAGCGGACACGTCCCTGCCTCTCTTCCCACCAGCATGGAAACGTTCCACCTTGAACGAGATGGACGCGGCCTGCCCCCTGGCACTTCCGGTCTGGGGGGGAGACAGGCATTCTGGGAAGGAGACCGCGTTCCTCTCCTGTCGTGGAAACAACCTTGTCACGTTATTCAAACACAACACAATTATCCTTCGTGTTTCCCTGCCTTGGAGTCTCCTGAGTCAACACTGGGCTCCCTTCCTCATAAAGCCTCCGCGGCCTCTGGCCCTCTTGCCGCAGCCCAGCCGGGACCCCAGGGCAGCAGGGAAGGGCTCAGGGGGGCGGAGACTCCCATGGAAGAGCCCGGGACTCTCACTCTCCACCCCTGTCCTCATCTCCCCTCATCCCCCCTCCTCTGCCCGGGGAGCTGCTGCAAAGCCGTACCCTCCCCCTTGGCCTCTCTGAAGGCTCTGGTATTGCCGGGAGGGGTCATGGATGGAGCCTGGCTGTCTAGCAGCTGCTCCTTCTTTTTTTTTAAGAGTATGTTTTATTTATTTATTTTTAATTTTTTTATGTTTATTTGTTTTTGAGAGACAGAGAGAGACAGTGCGAGCAGGGGAGGGTCAGAGAGAGAGGGAGACACAGAATCCAAAGACAGGCTCCAGGCTCTGAGCTAGCTGTCAGCACAGAGCCCCATGCAGGCTCGAACCAATGAACCGAACCGTGAGATCATGACCTGATCCAAAGCTGGATGCTTAACCAACTGAGCCACCCAGGCGCCCCTCTTTTTTTTTTTTTTAAGTTTATTTATTTATTTGGAGAGAGAGAGAATGAGGATGGGGAATGGGCAGAGAGAGAGGGAGAGAGTGAATCCCAAGCAGCCTCCATACTGTCAGTGCAGAGCCCAACACAGGACGAGAACTCACGAACTGTGAGACCATGACCCGGGCAGAAACCAAGGATAAGACGCTTCATCGACTGAGCCACCCAGGTGCCCTTATCTAGCAGCTTAGTATCTCTGTCCCCCTCAAGCCAAAACGGTTTGCCTTTTACCATGTGCCCTGTTTTCATCTTGAGGCGAGAGTGACTTTCCAAGGGTTGGGAGGAAAGATCCCATCCCCGCTTCTTGATGTGAAACCGGCATCGTGTCCGAGAACCCAAAGGATATTTTTCTCCTCATAGCCTCTGCAACTACATCCTGTATCATCAAAGATGATGAACCTAGAACAATCTTGACTAGGTCACATGGGGCCATGACTTCAGCAGGAAGGTGACGGGCCCAAAACAAAGACAAAATTCTTACTTGCCTCCTAGTCCTCTTATCACTTAGGAAACTATGAGCGTCTCAGGAGTTCTGTGGGAGGAACCGGGGGCAGAAACCAACTCATACACTTTCTCTTATCTCATATCACATAAGCTGATGGTCACAATGTCCTGGGATTAGGCCAGGGAATCAATACTACTCACCGGTGGACTCTATAGAGAAAATCTATGATTAAATAAATGTGAATATATATTTATATTATGGGCACAGTTTCTGTTGGATAGATATTTTTTACATTTTGAAAAAAATTTATATGCACAGAAACTTTGAAACGACTTTTGGGGGTCATTATTCAGTCCCCCACAAGTAGTATTCATACAGCGGATTGTTACACAACAAAAACAACTAAGTTATATCCTGCATCATGGGTGTACCTTACAAAGATGACCTTGAGCAAGAGCAAGTAGTTTAAGTTTATTTATTTTGGGAGAGAGAGTGCATATTCTTGTGCAAGTGCAGGGGAGGGACAAAGAGAAGGAGAGAGAATCTCAAGCAGGCTTACGCTGTCAGCGCACAGTCCAACGCAGGGCCCGATCTCATGAACCGAGAGATTATGAGCTGAGCCGACGCTTAACTGACCAAGCCGCCCAAGCGCCCTCTGGATGGGTACTGTCTTGAGCCGCTAAGCTGTGGGGTTTTCTCCACACCAACTTAAGACTAATACAGTGTGCAAAAAATAAAATCACTATTAAAAGGGTTGAGGGACACCCAGTCAAGCTACTGGTTTCCATTTATATCCTGTGCTCAGTAATCTTGTTTGCCTGACTGGGAGTAGGGGTGAGGAGCGTAGGGGGTGGTCTTGTGCGGAACTGAGCTCTCTTCCCAGAAAGACTGAACCATGACCAGCCAGGAATGCCACTGAGGTGACAGCAGCATTGGTGGGGAAAATGGACCAGACGTTCTGTTAAGATTCCTTGCCAGGGGGCGCCTGGGTGGCTCAGTCGGTTAAGTGTTGACGTTGGCTCTGGTCATGATCTCACAGATCGTGGGTTCGAGCCCCGCGTTGGGCTCTGTGCTGACAGCTCAGAGCCTGGAGCCTGCTTCGGATTCCGTGTCTCCCTCTCTCTCTGCCCCTCTCTTGCTCACACACTCTCTCTCAAAAATAAATAATAAACATTTAAAAAAATCTCAAAGTAGCAAACATGTATTGTATTAACCCACTTTTGCAAGAATATATGTGCATGTCTTGTATGTATAACAGTTCAGAAGGGTACAGACTCATGCTGGGTGGGTCTGGCTGCTGGGGGACGGGACAGAGAGCAGAGTGGGAAGAGGCGCCTTCACTTTCCTCTCAAACAGTGCTAACAGGTGACACAGCTCAAATTTACCAAGTGTCAGATACGGTTCTATCTGCCTCACATACAATAATGCTTCTAATCTTCACAACCCAGCTATGCAATAGTGCTTTTATGATGCCAGTGTTGCAGATGAGGAAACCGAGGCACAGAGAGGCCAAGGAACTTGCCCAAGGTCACACAGACAGTGAGCGGCAGAGCCGAGATTCTAATCCAAGCAATTGGGTTCCAGAGTCCTTCATCTTTTGGTTTGGTTTGGTTCTATTTTTTTTAATCGAAGTCTCGTTGGGTCCCGCCTCTTCACCAATGCACCGTGCTGCCCAGATGTTTCTGAGTCATTTGCAAAGAAAATATTTTTTTCAATGAGTATGCGGTGTTTTTGAAATTTAGGGAAAAAGCCAGTGAAGAAAAAGAAATCTAAGTTAACAGAAGGCATTCACAGTAGAAGTTTGTAAAAGTCTACTAGTTCCTAGCACTTAACCTTCCTCCCCAATCTCCCCACCTGCTGGCAGGAAAGCCGTTTGGGTGACCCAGTCACTGGCTTCCGAATTACTTCCTTTTAACAAAAATGGGCCTGAGCTTATTCTTTCCAGAGGATCCGAGAGGGGACTTTCCACCCTGGAATTTGTTTGTTTGTTTGCTTTTTGTTATTCAAGTAGGCTTCACACCCAGCATGGAGCTCAATGTGCCGCTTGAACTCATGACCTTGAGATCAAGACCTGAGCTAAGATCAAGAGATGGACACTTAACTGACTGAGTCACCCAAGCGCCCCAACCCTGGAATTTTTTGAGAGAGAGAAACAGTGACAGAGACAGTGTGCAAGCTGAGGAAGGACAGAAAGAGGAAGACATAGAATCGGAAGCAGGATCTGAGCTGTCAGTACAGAGCCCAATGTGGGGCTCGAACTCACAAACTGAGATCACGACCTGAGCTGAAGTTGGATGTTTACCAACTGAGCCTCCCAGGCGCCCCCGGAATTTTTAGTTTATGATGTTTCTTCTCAGTGGGAAGAGGACAGTGAAGTAGAAGCTCACGGACCAGGGGAAAGCCTGGGCCGCCAGGGTGAGCGCCGTAGGGCGCCTCTTCCCTGACTTGGGTTCCGGGGAGCCTCTGGCTGCCCAGCACCAGAACTGCCCCACAGGCAACACTGTTGGGGCAGAAGCCCCTCTAAAGGTTCAGAGTGGAGGACAAGTCCACATCTCCAATGCACCAGGGACACAGCTCCAAACTTAAATCAGAGAATAGATTCTAAGCACGCACTTCAACCCCGGCCAGGTGTGGGGTTACATGTCAAAACATGTAGTTCTCGGGAAGGGCCAAGATGGCAGAACAGCATGGACGGTTTTTTTGCGCCTCACATCCAAGAAATACAGCTAGATCAACACTAAACCATCCTGCACACCTAGAAAACTGATCTGAGGATTAGTAAACATTTAGTTCTCAAAAGGACCTTAGAGGAAGGTGTCTAAGTAGAAAATTGCGACACCAGGAGGTTGGATGGCTTGCTCAAGGTCACCCAGGGAGTCTGGTCTACCACTGCCTGGCTGGTTCCCACTAAACAAGAGGGCAGGTCATTCATAGCCCGTGTTCCCTGCTTCACAAATATCCACACTTATGATTTAAATGTCCAGGACATCCTGTCAAGTGAAATTAAAATGGTCCCCTCCCCTTTTTCAAGTCAGCTCGTTATCTTGGGATTTGCCAGCTTCCAGTCTGTGCTAATGGGAACAGATCCCTTTTGTATTTTTATCTATTAAAATATTTTTAATGTTTACTTATTTTTGAGGGAGAGAGAAAGAAAGCACAAGCAGGGGAGGGGCGGAGAGAGAGGGAGACACAGAATCCGAAGCAGGCTCCAGGCTCTGAGCTGTCAGCACAGAGCTTGACACAGGGCTTGAATACGGGGCTTGAATCCACGGACCATGAGATCATGACCTGAGCCGAAGGGAGACACTTAACTGACTGAGCCACCAGGTGCCCCTGTATTTTTACCCTTTTTACATCTGCATGCCCATCTACATTGCTGCTGTGAATTCTTTCCTGGTCGCCTGGCAAACTCCAAGGCCATTTTATAAAATCCAGCTAAATGCCATCTCCTACATGAAGCACTCAGCACCCCCAACCAAGAGAACTGCTCTAAGGACACTTGTCATACCTCATAGACACTCTTGTTTCCCTGTCTGTCCCCCTCTGGACCCACAAGTGTTTTTTTCTAGAGTGGGACACTTCCCAGAATCTCCCGGAGAGCCCCAAGGGCATATCCGGATGGGACAAGGTACATTTTGGAAAAGCTATGTGGGTGATTTCAACAGGTGGCCCCCCACCAAGGTGAGGCCCACTGCCCAGATTTGGGGTCCCTAAGTCAGCATGGCTATCTCATCTATGACCACATCTCAGTGCCCAGCAGAGGGTCAGAGGACCCTGGAGAAAGGGTATGGAACAGGACTGATTTCACAAGGCTCAGCTGCTCGTTACATTGAGTAGTTAAGAACAGACTTTGGAGGTGGGAATAAAAGGCATGTCCCTGCCTCATGGCAAAGACCTGGGGTTGAACACATCACCTACCAGACCACCATGAGACAGCATGTGATCTTTCGGATGGCCGGGGTTCGGAAGAGGTCCAAGACCGAGTTGGAGGGGCGGACACTTGTTATTTCACTCTGGATGTAGGAACTCACCACCTGGGCAAGGAAAGTTTGATCAGCAGAAGGGAAGGATCTGGGACCCTATGTTCTTGCTAGGAGTCCCTTCATCTGTGGAGAGGAAGGTCAAAGTCGAGTGCTCTAGCAAGATGAAGGTCTCTAGGCGCGCCTGCGTGGCGCAGTCAGTTAAGCGTCCAACTTCGACTCAGGTCATGATCTCATAGTTCATGGGTTCGAGCCCCACATTGGCGTCCGTGCTGACAGCTCAGAGCCTGGAGCCTGCTTCAGAGTCTGTGTGTGTGTCTCTCTCTCTCCTCCCCTCCCCCACTTGCACTCTGTCTCGCTCTCTCTCAAAAATAAATAAACATTTAAAAATTAGAAAAAAAAGGACTGTTTCTCGTCTCCTCTCCATCCTGCCACTTCCCACGGTGTGTTCTTAGACAAATTCAAACTCCAGTTTCTTTATCTGCTAAAGTGACAATCAGATGAGATTATGGGGGCACCTGGGGGGCTCAGTCAGTTGAATGTCCGACTCTTGATCAGGCCATAATCCCAGGGTATCGGATCAAGCCCGGCATCAGGCTCCACGCTGCTGAGCATGGAGCCTCCTTAAGATTCTCTCTCTCTCCCTCTGCCCCCTCCTCCCATTCGTGTGTGCTCAGTCTCTTTCTCTGTCCTGTCTCTGTCTCTCTCTCAGATTAAATAAATAAATAAATAAATAAGATTATGTACATCAAGCCCTGAGCCTGGTGCCTAGCACGGGGCTTGATAAATGGTATTTATTTATAATAACTGGTGACTATCTCAGAAATGGTAAATATTTTATGATGGGATTTATTTTATTATTATTGGGATTTATTTATTATTAATGGGATTTCTTTTATTATTGATTCTTTGACAATTTCATGACTTCTATTCTAATGTTTTCATTTTATTATCTTATGTAAATTTCGACTAGGGGTCCACCTGAATGGGTCCCCGCGCCCCCTGCAGGGATGGATGGCCTGAAAAGCAAACCAGTTAAATTATTTCTTCCAGCTCACAGGCCCATTCAACGGCAAATGTCTCTGCCAGACCGGAGCCCTTCCTGCTCGGTTGATTTGCAGCCTCTTCACCTGGATGGTGGGCGAGTTCCTGGGAAGTGACTCCATCCTGGCACATCTTGAGGCCACCAGCGAGATTAGAAACGGTTCCCACCCCTCCTCGCACCCATGCCGCCCACCTCTTTGGTCAGCCTCTCCCCTTCGTCCCTTCTCCCGTTCATGACTGCCACCTTCCGAAGGTCCTCCGTGGCTCGCTGGGACTTGCCGTGGAGCAGCAGCCATCGGGGTGACTCCGGCAGCCACCTGTGACCGAAGGAGGAAGAATGGCGGGGCTGAGCGGAGCTCACTCTCCAAAGCCATGTACACCTCTGTTCCCCTTCTTTCAGACCCTGAAAGGTGACCTGTCCTGCCGCCTGCTGATTCCGGAAGACTGGGGGACACACCGGCTTCCTTTTTCCAGAGCACATCAGACAGGGAACCCCTGAAGGGGCACCTAGAGACTTCTACAGATCTCGCTTTGAATCTGGTTCTGACCCTGGTGTGGGGCGTGACTAAGGCATGGGCCCTCCCTGGGCTGTGCCTCGGTTCTCCACCTGTTGTGTGCTGCAAAGGAACTGATGAGGCCAAACCACTGGAATATTCTGGAGCCCTATACTAGTGTAAGGGATTTTATTGGAGCTTCCCAATAGTCATGGGCAGTACCTGAGAGCCCATGGTCTCCACAGGCATCAACCCTCGTTTGGGGGTCACTGCATACCCCAAACTTGTCATCGGTGCAGGCTTAGCCCCACAGGTGCACCCTCCCACGCCCCTCTCGGTCAGGACATACCAAGAATAGAGGAAGAAGATGAGGAAAGGAACAGAGACAGCAAACTGTAGCCACCGCCAGGGGCGGATCACGTATGCCACTCCGGCCAGGATGAGCTGACCCAGGGTAAAGGAGTACCCCAGCAAGACCCCTGCCACGGTCCGGCCCCGGGTGGGCATCCACTCCACGACTGCAGAGAAAATCAGGACAATGATCAGTGGGACGCATAGTCCATAGTTGTCTCATTCCCCTGTGCCCTTTTATAGGGACTCTGTGGCCACTTGAAATTTTTCCAGAGACCTGCTGAGACACAGGTGCGTCAAAGAACTAACTATAGCCAATAAAACCACAAGAATGTTAGGAAAAATCACGGCATATTTTTTTTCAATCCTAAAGTCAGAAAAAGTTTTTCTAAGTCTTATGGGGTGCTTGGGTGGCTCAGTCGGTTAAGCGTTTGACTTCTGCTCAGGTCATGATCTCGCAGTTTGTGGGTTCGAGCCCCGCGTTGGGCTCTATGCTGACAGATCAGAGCCTGGAGCCTGCTTTGGATTCTGTGTCTCCTTCTCTCTCTGCTCCTCCCCCACGTGTGCTCTCCCTCTCTCTGTCTTTCAAAAATAAATAAATGTAAAAAAAAAAAAAGTCCTAAAACCCAGAAGCAGCAAAAGGGAAAATCAACAAAACTTGACTTTACAAAAACAAAGACATCTGAACATAAACAGACACCGTAAGCCAAGTCACAAAGTCAGCAAACACGAGTAAACAAAACATTTGCAACTCAAATTACAGATAAAGGGTGAATTTCCCTAGTATGGAAGGGTTCTTACAAGTCAATAGGAAAATGATGAAAAGACAAAAAAAACAAAACTACAAAAACCCCACAAAAACCAAAAGACAAAACAACAGGCAAAAGATGTAAATGGTTGGTAGAAAGGAAATAGAATGGCTCTTAATTACATGATTATTTTGTAAATAGCGAAACTTGGAAACAACCTACGTGCTGTCCTCGGGGGACTGGGTAATAAATCACGCGCGCTTGTACAAGGCAAACCCAACGAATTAATGAGAACAATTCTTTCCCATGAGCAGCCAGCTCGAGTGTCCAGTCCATCAGCAAATCCTGTTGCTTTTACCGGAAGGATCCAGCAGAACCCCTCCCACTTCCTCCTGCTATCCCCTGGCCCAGGCCGGTCTGTGGTTTGCTGGTGACCCTGTGTGGGAGCCTCGGAACTGGCCTCCACGGGGATTCTGGGAAATACGCTAAGTCAGATCAGGTCAGGCCTCTCCTCAGCTCCGGGTCCTCCAGGGGTCCCCATCTTGCTCAGAGTCAGAGCCAAAGTCATGTGAATGGCCACAGGCTTAAGGATCTGCCCCCCCAACTCCCTGACCTCATATGTCACCACTCCCCTCCCCACCCCGTGCTCTGCTCCAGTCACAAGGACCCCCTCCTCTGGAGCCCACTAGAAACACACGCCCAGGTGTCTTCGCCTGGAATGTTCTTCCCCCGGATAGATGTCCTCCCTCCCTCATTCCTGCAAGCTCGGCTCGGTGACCCCTGTCAGTGAGGACTTTCCCTGGCCTCTACCTACTTGTGTCATCGCTCTTCCTGCACAAGAGCGCGGGCTCCGCACGAGCAGGGACCCACCTTGTTCATTGCTCCACCTCTAGTACATAGCGGTAAACGTATGTGTGAATAGGGGTGTGTGTATATGGGTGCATGTGTGTGTGAGCGTGTGCATCGTGTGCGTGTGTGTGTACAGGGGTGTGTGTGTCAAAGAGGTGATTCTAGCATGAGATGGGCCATGCATGTCCCTTCCTGCCTTCAGAATCCATGGGCCATCCCAAGCCTAAGGTGAGTGGAGCTGGGATGGGCTGGGATCCTGCACAAACTCAGCAACCTTTGATGTCCTGATGGGGGGGGGTGGGGGGG